>MDKI01126222.1:0-12670 GCA_005239505.1 Nicotiana paniculata
GGGGGGGGGGGGGGTATTAATTAATGACACATGTCATTTTGTGGTCTTTTTGGACACAAGAAATAACTCACATTAGAGTTAGTGGAAAAGGGTAGCGGTAGCTCACTTCTTTGACAGTAGGGTTGTCGTGGAGCTCAAGTTCAAACTTCAACGGAGGGTACGAATTGACCATCTCGAATACCATGGGCAAATTTGAGCCTTTTCCCAAAAAGAAATCTCACAAAAGAAAGGAAAGACTGGCTCTATAACTTTTTGAGAACTGTTCATTGGATCTGATTTTCATGGTATTTCTCATTTTGTCTAATGCAGAATGCTCCTTTTTTCGTTACAAAGCTGGGAATTAAAACTCTACCATGTGTCATCTTTTTCAGGTTAGTGCCTCCTGGTCTATTTAACCTTTAGGGTACTCTGCTTCGCACTGCTCTATTCTTTCTCATATAATCCATGTTTGGGTGGCACTTTGGTTGTTCTCAAGGCAAAATTAAGAACTTCAAAATAGCTCTTTCCTTCAAGCAAGATGAATGAACCTAAATTCTCCTAATTTATTGGTCTCAAAAACTAGATCAAATCTATCAAAACAGGCCCAATGCACCAAGGGAAGTAAAATATCATTCTGTCAGTGAATTAACTGTTTAGGCCAGGTTGGCCAGCAGTTAACATTTGTGTAGCGGGCATAACAGTCTTAATTGTTTCAGGTCTTGGATTTGATTAGGCAGGGGAGCTACCCTATTTTACTGTAAATTAGACGAGGGAGCTATCATGATCTTCACAAACATAGTTTAAAGTTACTTGTAGCTTCATCAAAACAGTGGATAAAGGGAAGGGGTACACTCTAGCAATCTTATTTATGGTTCCAGTCCTAAACTTGCTGAAATTCATACACATACATGTGAACGTAAGCATCAACACATCCTAGGTGTGTGGTTAATCGTACTCTTTCTTTTTCAGATGATGTCATTTCCCTTTTGTTCTACACCTAAAAGAATTTGCTTTTCAGGAATGGAATAGCTTCAGATAGGCTGGTTGGCTTTCAAGATTTGGGCGGAAAAGATGATTTCAGCACGAGGAGCCTGGAGGGTCTTCTGTTAAAGAAAGGTAATGCTTTTCAATTGATGATTCCTATCGGTAGCTTATTGCAGTTACTAAATCATCTTCGGTGCAGGAATCATCAAAGAGAACAAGGAAAAAGAAGATGATGAAGACTCATATGGTGAAAGAAATAGGGCAGTGAGATCGTCAATCAATCCAGATTCTGATTCGGACTGATGAGTTATTAGTGGTCACCGGTTTTGAATCAGATGACTATTCGTCAGCGTGTTCTGTTGCTGTTTTTTTTTTTTTTTTGTTTTGTTTAAAATCATCATTGGGATACCTCGGAGTATGTACTACACTGTCTTTGCTTTTCTTGAGATGAAATGTACCAAAGATTGAATGGGTGGTGCCATTGTCAGTTGTAGTGGTTTAACATTTCTATCTGTTGCTTCTTAATCCAGTTTTTTTCATAAAAAGAAAATGAAGTGTATTGCAAAGAGGTATGGACTCATTCCATTTGTCACAAGAGGCTCGGAAAATATGTGCATCAGAAATATTTTGAAAAATGCATTCGTATCCAATTATTCACCGTAAAACAGAAACTTCCAAATCGTAAAACTATTAAGTGCTGTGTAGGTAAGCGCATTATCCCTCTTTGAAGCTTTCATGTCATACCCTAATCTTTTCAAAAGCTCGACGTAATCTGCTTTACGTTTTTGGAATTAAATATTTGCTTAATTCCATTCATATTGAGCATTAGTATCTCTATAAATGGATGTCCAGTATTATCACCAAACTCTGCTCTCCTTGGTATTTTCCTTTTCTCCACTTGTTTTATATATTCCTGCCAAAACTCTCTTTGTTTTGAAAGAAATCTCTAATTAGCCTTATTGTCTCTGTTGATGCATAAATGTGGTGCTTTGATTCTTCATGTTCGAGATTATGTCTCCAGTAATCAGTGAAGTTCTTCTGTCTGGTTTTACCATTAACTCAACTCTGCATCGTCCTACTCAATCCTTGTCAGTCGTCTTCCTCTACTGGTTCTACGTGTTTTCATGAAACAGGAAACCCCAGTTTCCTTTTTCTTACTCATTAAACCCTTTGACTACATTTACCTTTTGTAGCAGCCTACTTTTAACAATTACTTATAGTTGTCTTTTGTAAAAAGATATAATGGTGTAAAAATCCTTTTTATACTATGATATTGTAATTGCAAGACCATTGGTAAGGAGTTATGGCTTGTTCATCTTCAGGGTCATTGAGGAACTATGATAATCTCCAACAAGTAATAAATCAAAGGAAACGCAACAGGTTGATATCCAACAGGGAATCCGCAAGAAGATCAAGAATGAGGAAACACAAGTATTTGGATGACCTAATGGCTCAAATGAGTCAACTCAATGAGGAAAATACCCAAATTGAGATTAACATAAATATGTTCACTCAGCTTTACTTGAAGGTGGAATCAGAGAATTCTGTTCTGAAAGCTCAAATGGCTGAGTTAAGCCACAGGCTGCAGTCTCTAAAGGACATCATTAACTGCAGGAATTCAGCAACAGCAACTAAAGGAACTGAGGATTTATGGAGAAAATATGAATGATGTTAATATTAATGGTGGAGATGATTCCTTCAACTCTTGGAATTTTCTCCATGTTATAAAAATTCCATTTGGTCGTTATAAAAAAACATTTAAAATGATCATTGGTTGTGTCTTCTTGTAAGTTAATGACTCTTTTGCTATGTCCGTCTGTTTTATCTTCATTACACTATTTATTGGGTGTTCAAGATTACTCGGAATTTATTCATTTGTTTTGCTAAATAATTCACAACCTTTTATTTCCCTTTAGTATTCAGCTTAATATACTAAAGGGGATTACTTCTCACCCATGAAGGGCCGTGAGGCTAAAGCAGATATAAAAAGTGAATATATATATATATATATATAGTAACACTTTGCTAAGTATACAGGTACTCTGCTCGGTTAATGGAAACTAAAAAGTGGGTACTTTGCTAACCTGTTAAAGTTAGAGGGTAAATTCAAATCACCAAAATCATATAACCATGCCTTCTTACCCAAAAATCATAAAATTTTTCCCAACTCACACAAGAATTTTAATGATCGAAAAATACAACTTTCCGATAGTTTTTTCTTATTCATATTTTTTTATTTAATAAATTATAATCCAATTAAAATAGGAATGTTCCGATCGGCCCGACCAAAACAAACCAATTACGTATATACATAGATTAAAATAATATTACAAGTGAATTATTCCCCGAAAATACACAATACTTGTATTTTTTGTTTTCTTTTTCAAGATTTTTGTTCAAATTAATAGCATTTGTAGACAAATAAAATTTTGTTAAATTTAAACCCACAAGTAATTTGGATTTCATCATATGTTAAATACATATTAGTCCAAATGATACTATGGGCTAGTATAATATGATTGATTATTTAAATCTAAAATGAATTGATTTAAATAAAAATCCCATGTATTATTGGGCTAGCCCGTCAATTGGTCTTCTATCAAATGGGTCGGCCATAAGCCTCAAGCCCAATGATCAACTGGGGTTCTCTTGGAGATTACTCCACCCCACACCTATATAAAGGGGTCAAAGGAGAAGGCTAAGACAAGCAAGTAAGTAGAAGGAAAGGCTAAAGAAGCCCTGAAGAATAGCATCAAGGTCTCCATCCATGAGCCCGTTTGGATTGGCTTATTTAAGAGCTTTTCAGCCAAAATAGCTTTTAGGCCATTTGGTAGTGTTTGGATAAAGTAAAAAAGTGCTTTTAAGCACTTGTTTTTAATCTAAAATGACAAAAATAAGCCATAAGCCAAAAGTCAAAAGCTAGAATTCCTAACTTACGACTTTTGGCTTAAAAATCACTTACAACAAGCCCATCCAAACGGGATCCATATCTGCAATCGTCGTCCGTGGTCAAATTCCAAAGGCGAACTCAAATCACAGGCCGACGACTTCAAATCTTTCGTTCGTGATAACCCAACACCAAATCCTGGTTCGTGGCGACCTTCAAATTGTTCGTGATGTACTACAAATCTAAAATCCGTCAAGTTCAAGATCAAGCTCTCAAGCTCTTGAACCATCATCCGTGAGAAGAAGAATCAGAGGGCTACGTCTCTTTATATTTAGAGATATTTTAGAGATTGTAACCCTATCACTTGAAATCGAATATAATATTTGTCGTTACATTTCTTGTCTTAATTATTATTTTATAGGAGCGATATTTAGTTGTTACAAATATTGGCACCCCCAGTGGGACCATTTTTATCTCTCATCTCTTCTCAACTCTCAACATTCAAGATAGCTAAGATGGATTCAAAGAAGATCGACTCAAAAGTTGCTGACCCCAAGTTTTCTTCTGACGTTGAAAGTATCCTGAACGCTACTATGGGAAGTCTTGGGACGATCACCCGAAGAAAGGGGAAGTCTTGGGACAACACGCACTCCTAGTGTCGTCTGCACCAATGCATGATGGATGGATAATCAAGTCATGCACCTGTAAAGCTCCTGAAGTCCACGAGAAGGCTGATCCTCCAACAAAACTAAGTGTCATCCGCCAAAGAACTTCATGTATCCTATGAAGGATCAATTCCATCGAACAATTAAAGAATTCATTATGGGAACTATCAAAGATAAGTATGAGGTAGCTGCAAAGTCTTCTCTCACATACGCAAACTCGTTTACTGCAAGAATCGATAGCTTCAAGATTCCTGCCGGTTATCAACCTCCCAAATTTCAGCAGTTCGACAACAAGGGAAATCCAAAGCAACATGTCGCGTACTTTGTTGAGACATGTAAAAATGAAGGGAATTATGGAGATTACCTTGTCAAGAAGTTTGTCTGCTCACTAAAGGGGAATGGTTTTTATTGGTACACCGACCTCAAGGCTGGATCCGTTGATAGTTGGGACCAATTGGAGCAATAGTTTCTCAATCGCTTTTATAGCACGAGGCATACTGTGGGCATGGTGGAACTTACGAACATTCGCCAACGAAAAGATGAACCAGATATTGACTTTATCAACCTGATCACACCCAACTGCCTTATAAAAGGATTAAGCGGTCTTTGCAAATATAATCTGGTTTACAAGTCCGGAGTCGAATCCCGCTAAGAACTAAGGCTCAGCTACAATTGTTAAATATCGCTAAGAAACAGAAGTCCAAACAATTTCCTAATTATAAAGATTATAATATTTATTTTTATCTAATTAACTAAAAAATACTAGAGATCAGTAAAACTATCAATTAACAAAGATAAGGATTGGAGACAAGATTAAGGAGGTCTAGAGTTATGATTTCCCCTATTGCCGGAATCCTTTCCACTACGTTTCCTGTAAATTTGCCTAAGTTTTCTCTACTGATCATGAGCTCTCTGAGTGTCTTAATTCTCTCCCAAGTAACTACCACAATTTACTAGACACATTCTTCTGAATAACGCTAGCTGGCCTAAGTTACGGCTCACTCGGATCGCACCAAGGTTTTGTTCTTCCTAATCCCACCTTTAAACCCTTCGTATTGATCCCTCATATACGTTAGGAGTTATGTTGTTAAACAACTACCTAAATATGCACTCTCTTCCGAGTAATACACACTAAATAGGCACAGTCGATTGAGAGCTCTTCAACCAACCACAATATAAACGTAGTTGAACAAATAGAAAAAAAGCTACAACAATTCTATCGTAACAAGAAAATCAACCTCCAATAGGTTCCATCAAAACCCTAGATAATATATTCGCTATTAATAATAGCATACAAAACTACAATACTATAATTCATAACCAATAATAGAAACAGGAAGAAGGAAGTGAAAAACTCGCTCCTAGAGTGTTCTTGCCTCCTTAGGTCCAAAATGTGTCAAAAGTCCTCAAAATACCATTTTTATGTATATATACCAATTAGGGTCGGTCCCAAACAATTATACCTTCTCCTACGTGAAAAAGGACACTTTTCCTAGACAGAACGTGCGCAGCCACGCACTTTTCACACTTTCTGCCCCATATGCGCGGTTTGTGCGCAGCTGCGCAATTGCCGTGCACTTTTCATCCTGTTTTGTTGGGAATTTGTAAACACGTAAAAGATTAAAGTTGTATACCTTTGAATTAGCTTTCCAACCATATATTTTTTTTTATCCCAAATGGAGTTCTGGTCGAAAGGTTATGTGTATTTTACTAGACAGTGTGCAATATGCCTTCTTGATTCTTCGTTTGTTCTAAATTGTCATCCGTTGATCCCCGAACACGATCCTGGCTTAATTACTTGCGCTTTTACTCAGACTTCAAAGCTCCAAATCACATAATCACTCCTACAAGGTATAAAATACACAATTAGTGCAAAACACTAGCGATTAAAGCTCAAACTCAATTAAAGTGCAGTAAATTAGAGTGTAATAAGCGACTAAAATATGTAATTATAGCCTATCATCAAAACCGATGGAGAAATGCAAGCCTTAACTGAAAATATAGGCTAAATGAAGCTTCTGACATAGAGATGTGCATCCAAGGAATTCATTTGGGACTTCGTTACATCTTGCAAGGAATTAAGACCAGGACATTTGAAGAACATGTTACCCGTGCTCATGATATGGACTTGAGCATGGATTTTTAGGAAAATGAAGGGCTGCCCATCTACGAACCTTGCAAGGTAAGAGATAAGCAAGAAGTCAAGAAATGGAGAAAGTTTGTACCCAGAATGAAAGCAAAGAATCCATGAACGTTAATGCCTCTCTTTTGAAGTTTACTACCAAGGTGAGTAAGAAATAGAGTATGAAAAAAACTTCCTCTCAAGACAATGCAGATCGGAAGTTGACTCTCAAAGAGATGCAAGAAAAGGAGTACCCATTTATAGACTCCTATGTGCCTGCAATATTTGAAGAACTCCTCGAGCTAAAGCTTATTGAGCTGCCAGAGATGAAGCGACCTGATGAAACTGGAAAAAGCAATGACCCGATTACTGCAAATACCATCGTCTTGTAGGTCACCCTCTTGAGACGTGCTTTATCTTCAAGGAAAAAGTTATGGATTTGGCTCTTCAAAAGAAGATCAAGCTAGAAGACGAAAAGGCGAGCACAAACCATGTGTCCATTGCCTTTGGCTCATTCGATCCGATTGAGATATGCACATGTGAAGGGAATAAAGATAAAGAATTATTGGAGGATGACAAAGTCCGAGTTGATCAACCTGATGAAGAAGGTTGGACCCTGGTGACTCGTTGAAGACGCCATAAATTGAGTCCACAGAAAGGATCAACGAAGAAACCTACGAGGAATAAGATTGTGAGAATACCAAAGAAGCAACAAATGGTTAAGAACCAAAATAAGGTGGATATAGATACACACCATCACCAAAAGCCACGCCATCCGGTGACTTTGGGAGAATTCTTGCCGAGTTGGTTTCACATGAGGATTTCTGACGATGATGACAAGGCCTTCTGTTGTATGCTGATAAAAAAGAGAAGGAAAAGAATGAAAACATCAACACCATCTCCATCACTGTCTAATAGTCTTGTTGGACATCCTTCCAAGAAGCAGATGTCTGTAATGCAAAAATCACCTTCACTAAAGACGATGGGAGATATGCAATCAACTACAATGGATGCATGTGATTGATGCAAAGACTTCATACAATTTGTTGTTTGGCAGACCGTGGATACACGAGAACAAAGTTGTCCCATTAACTTACTACCAATGTTTGAAATATAATAAAGATAGAGTCGAAAAGAAGATAGTTGTTGATGACAAGCCATTCGCTGAAGCCGAGGCATACTTCGCTGATGCAGAGTTCTACTTCAAGAACCACATCATGAAAGGAGTAAAAGTTGATGACTTCACGAAGACCAAAGATGATAATATTGTGTCCAAAATGGCTGAAGTAGCTTCTGGTGAATATAAAGTTACAATAGAAGCATACCAAGTTGTGAAAGCTCACAAAAAGAATGCTGCAATTGCAGGCAAGAAAATAGCTCATTTATTTCGTTACGTCCCAAAAGTGAAGAAGATGAAGGAGATCATCAAGTCTCCAAAAAGATGCACTAAGAGAATTAACCCTTCCTATCAATCATATTGATACCATAAAGTTATCTTCAAAGCTACTGGAAAAGTTTGTGGCCCCTAACATGCCTCAAAATAAGGCACTCCCCACAAAACGCACAAATGAAGGTTTTGATCCGAATGCTTACAGGTTGTTCGCAAAGGCTGGATATGATCCCAACGAACCATCGAAGCTAGGGAAGCTCCCACTTGAATCTACTAGGAAAGAAAACACGATGAAGGATAAGGAGCATGTGGTGAAGCAATCACGTGAGGGTCTGGATTACAAACCAACCCCACCAGTTCGCATCTCCATTAGAAGAGAAAGTAGTAACTGTATCACGATGGAAGATGAACCTGCTGATCCTAATAAAAGTCCTTCTGTATTTGAAGACTTGGAGAACCAACTACAAGAACTTTTGCATTTGAGAGGTTGGGGCCATTGGAAAGGAAGAAGAACAAGTCCCAAAGTAATTATGAAAAAATAAGAAGACCTTTGACATCTAGAGTCCAAAGTATCTCCAAAAAGTGTCAAAGCCTGATCCCTTCCGGAATGAGACGACAATCAGAACTTTTGATTTCGTGCAGAGAGGTACTCAAAGTGAAGACTCGCAGAGTGGTACACACTAGAAAGCGTGACGAAGATGAAGAAAGTGTAGGATATTCATATCACATTACTGCGAATAAGGAGAAATACGCTTCATTTCTAAGGAAGGTCGACGAAAATTTGGGAGATGCCTCTTGGTGTGGCCGTATATATTTTAATGATGGTGATCCCCAAGAAGACGAAGATGTCGAGGATGTTCCTCCGTAACAAGAAAAAGGAATTAAAATTATAGTTGATGCATTGAAAGAAGTCAACCTTGGCATTGTAGACGACTCCAAGCGGCACCTATGTAAGTGCCCTACTAACCACAGTTGAAGAAAGCACTTATGTGGAGCTACTCAAAGAATATAGAGATGTCTTTTCTTGGAACTACAAAGAGATGCCTGGTTTAGATCCTAAAGTAGCAGTTCATCATCTTGTGGTCAAGAAAGGAGCTCGTCCTGTTAAGCAAGCCTAAAGACACTTCAGGCCATAATTGATCCCATCAATCAAAGCCGAGGTCAATAAACTCATCAAAGCTGGTGTCATTCGGGAGGTTAAAAATCCTACATGGATTTCAAGCATTGTTCTTGTGAAGAAGAAGAATGGAAAAATTCGAGTTTGTGTCAATTTTAGAGACCTCAATAATGCATGCCCTAAGGAAGAATTTCCGCTCCCCGCCATAGAGTTTATGATTGATGCCACCACCGGATACGAGGTGATGTATTTCATGGATGAATCATCTAGATACAATCAAATACGTATGGAACCGAAAGATGAAGAGCTTACTGCATTTCGCACTCCTAAAGACATTTATTGCTACAAAGTAATGCCTTTTGGATTGAAGAATGCCGGTGCCACATATCAAATGGCAATGCAGAATATCTTTGACGACATCCTCCACAAGAATGTGGAATGGTATGTGGATGATTTAGTGGTGAAATCAAGAAAGGAAGGAGACCACTTGCAAGACTTAAGAATGATGTTCGAACAACCGCGGAGATATCAACTTAGAATGAACCCATTGAAATGTGCCTTTGCAGTTACTTCTAGAAAATTCATGGCTTCATTGTTTGACATCGAGGGATTGAGATAGATCAAGCCAAAGTTGATGCAATATTAAAGATGCTCGAGCACAAAAATTTGCATGAACTGAAACGTCTTCAAGGAAAATTGGTGTACCTTAAAAGATTCATCTCAAATCTAGCAGGGAAGTGCCAACCTTTTAATCGTCTCATGAAGAAGGGTGTACCTTTTGAATGGGACCAAGCTTGTAGCAACGCATTCCAAAATATCAAATCCTACTTGATGGAACCTCCGATTCTGGAAGCCCCTATACTAGGAAAGCCATTGATTCTATATATTGCAGCCCAAGAAAGGTCAGTTGGAAAGCCCTTTTGGCCCAAGAAAATGGTGAAAGTATAGAAAATCAGCCGTTGCACGCTAGCGCGCTAGCCTTTTCCCAACTTAGTAAAGGGGCTTCTAGTTGTAGCGCGCAGTGTACTAGTGAATAGGAAAAGCGAATTGAGATTACTAATGAAGGATGGAGGTTGAGGGTAGAACATGTTCGGTGCCTCTCCCTTGTCTCCTGTCAGTCAGTCGACTCCCATCCCTCAAAAGATTGTCGAACTTCACGGTTATTCATCCATATATGGGTAATCTCCGGTGGTCAGAGAAGAAAGGATCTCCATGAAAGCAGGAGGTATTAAACATTAGTCTGTCTTCAAATGCGGGAAGGGTAGACATTCAGTTTGATGAGGGCAGGTTCCTACACATTAATTTAAATTGATCGAGCTTTCCCAAAAGTAACGAAGGGCACGTTCTCAAGTATTACTACTCCAACCCCGGATATTGATCGAGTTCTAGAAGTTCTAGATGAGATTAAAGCCTTCGATCATCTGTTGGTGAGGTCGGTGGGAAGCTCGGATCCGGTCAAGATCCGAACAACAATGAGCACTCAACTACTAGTAAAAAGGGAGAAAGTTGACTTTGAGAAAGAAGTTGCTTCTTGCCGCTTTATTAGTAAGTAAGATTGTTTTATATATCCTTAATAAAGGCGAAGGATCACTCCTAAAATCAAGCTTTCTCTTATATACGATACCATACCACATAATTTCATTTGCCTTCCTGCTTAAGGCACTAATTTGGATGGAAACCCTGATCAGGCGCACATATAGCAGGGCCCCACTCGGATGACTGGTTTTGAGGCAGGAGTCTACTTGGCTTTCACCCTCTGCCAGTCCATTGCATCAAGAGTATTGAGATTGATTGGGCCCTAGCGAACTAAGGATTTCGTGCTTGCAAGGAAGCGTGCAAGTGGGTGAACGCATCACCAGCCAAGCTAGTCACTTGGAACATAGGGGTATTCAATCCCCGAGATTTTGGGCCTTGAGAACTGACTTCAGATTTTCTCCTTAGATAGTGAGTAGCAAAGAAGGGTAGGGTTTAAAGTTTAGGGTTTTCACTTCCACGTCCCAACTCGTTGAAGCTACCGCGTATCAATTGAAATTTCCCTCCTCAGCCGGAGGCGAAACCGGCTCCCCCTGAACCATCCTTAATGATCCTTCTACACGACGATTCCACCTTTCTCGACATGTCACCTTTTTCGAACATGTGCCTTACTATGGAGCTCGGGGCTTTGAGATTCCCTGTGATAGTGGGTCATTATGTTACCTTGTCTCCCCTTAGAGGGGAGGGGTGGAACTATTGAGGAGTTTATGTGAGACAGCATCAGAATTCTCCAATTTAATAGAGTCAGCAAGATCCAGGTGACCAGAGTGATCAGCATCTTGATCAGCTTAAGGGGAAGTTTCGCAGGTTTGTGAAGACAGATTCTCGTCACTCAGGTTTTTAGGGAGTCGGAGATAACCGAAGAGGCAGCAAAATAGGAACTTTCGATCAGGGAGAGCTCAACAAGGTCGAGACCAAGATGATGGATATTACAAGGAATATCGAAGAAGATGAATGAAGGTTTATACCTACCCCTAACTGGCACTATGAATCCAGTCCCATCTACATAGATGTCCCTAGCCACGAGATGAGCCGGTTCTTCCTTTGTGAGGGAGGTTTGTGCACATGAATTAATAGTCAAAGTATCAGGAAGATGGGATAGAGCATAGAATGAGATTGATGCTTTGAATGCCCAGTTTTCAGGGGTTGTGATAGAAGGAGCTGTGGCATTTTCGGAAGGGGGAATCAGACTGGGCTGTTCTATCTCAATCAATCAAGAATGCCTCAACTGGATAAATTTACTTATTTCACACAATTCTTCTGGTCATGCCTTTTACTCTTTACTTTCTATATTCCTATATGCAATGATGGAGAGGAGTACTTGGGATCATCAGAATTCTAAAACTACGGAACCAACTGGTTTCACACCGGGAGAACAAGATCCAGGAGGTCACAGAGAATTGACCTATTCATAGAGTGATCCTATGATCGATACAGGATATAGACTGTCTCATTCTTTATTCTATTCTATTTCTGAAAGAAAAAAAAAGAAGGGTGAGTCAACTTCTTAGCTAGAGTTGGTGGTGGGACCTGTTGGCATAATGCACGCTGGAACGTGGGAATTCGAGGTCTCATGAACTACTACTAAAAACCAACTTTGTTTTTGTTTTTTTTGTGGACAAACAATATCCGGTCAGGCCTATGGCTGAATCCTTTTAGATGTACGGGCCGTCCAGACAACATGTAATGCCTCAATTTTCGCCTTACCCAAACCAAAGCCAAGCAGGTTTTCTCCAAATTGGTATACCTGTTCTTGTAGTCAGTCATTTTCTTACATTGGTACTATATGGCCCTTTACTTCCGTCTGTCTTCATCGTATTAAGCCAACATAGACCCCATAGTGGTTTCAATGATTGATAGGTATAGTAATAAAGGCTTCCTGGCATTGTATGCACTAGAATGAAGTCCTTTATTTTGTCAAAAGATTTCTTGAGGGTTTTTAAGTGGTCTCCTTACTTTAGAGCTAACGTAGAATCATCAATAGTTCCAGTCT
>ML329018.1:1304-85465 GCA_005239505.1 Nicotiana paniculata
ATAGTTTTGATTGGTTGATTAATCTCTATTTGTTCAACTACGTACTTAGTGTAGTTAATTGAATGGCCATCAATTAACTGTTCCTATTTATTATGTATCTAATTGAGAGAGTGTGCATATTTAGGTAGTCGTTTGAACAACATCACTCCCGGAGTATAGACGAAAGTCATAACCGAGGGTTTAGAGGTTGGATTAGAGATAACGATACCTCGGGTGCAATCTAAAGTGAACTGTAATGCAATCTAGCTAGCGTAACTTGAGAGAGTGCGTCTAGTAAATTATCATAATTACTTGAGAGAGATTTATGGTAGATAGGGTGTTCATGATTGATAGAGATAATTAATCAAGTTATAGGAAATATCTGAGAAGTAAGTTCAACAACGGGGGAAACCATAACCTTAGACCTTTATCATAATTGTTTACAACACATTGTTAGTAATNAAGTAAGTTCAACCAACGGGGAAAACCATAGCCTTAGACCTTTCTCATAATTGTTTACATCATATTGTTAGTAATTGTTAGTTTATCATTATTGTCAGTAGATTTAGTAAACATCACCACTTGATATTCAAAAGTCTTGAGAGAATTGATTAAGTAAAAGTTGAGTATTCTAAAGACTTAATTGATACGTAAATTCCCTGTGGGATCGACTCTGGGCATAATACCCCGGATTATATTTGCAACGCCCGCTTAGTCTTTTATAAGACATAGTTGAGCGTGATCAAGTGGTTAAAATGTTCAAATAGATAGTTAATTCAAACAAATGGATAAGGCTTGTAATGTGGTTACCAAAGAAACAGGATTACAGGCTCAAAGGGGTTAGCTACGATACATAACAATTAGACGGATACAATATACATCTCTGGCTCAACAAAGAAACGCCAATATCACTTCCAAGACTGAACAAAACTACTATTTCGCTTTGCAAACACACGAGGCAAGTTCTAGTAATCAAATGCAATGCACAGAATTACACACAAACCTTACACACACATGGCACTTAACTCACTCAGGATTCGATTCATCAAGACACTCTAGTCAAAGCAGTTAAATAAATTTAAAATCATACAATTTAAGGAACTTATACAAGAGTCAAAAACTGAGACTAAGTGTCACAACCAAAGTACTCACTATTCTCAAGGCATAACAAAGTCAAGAGATATTGCTTCAATTCAAAACACAACACAATGGCTCATATTCCTAAAAAAGAATTAACTACACCCGGTTCAAACAAAATCCTTGAAAAAGAACCGCGACAGAAAGAAAATCAAGGGGGAATTGCTACACTACCTAACAAAAGAAAATCTTTTTTTTTCTTTAGACTTAAATCCCTCAAGAAAATTGTCTAATAGATCCACTGTCGGGAAAAGTCCAATTTTTTATATTTTTGTAAAAAAATAAATTATTCCATTAAACTAACACAACTAAAATAGCATAGAAAGTCACCCAGATAATCTCCTCACCCTACACTTAAAATTGTGCATTGTCCTCAATGCACACCCATACATACAAGAGGGTAAAAGAAACTTCCTGGTAGGCCAAAGGCCGAAGCACTAGCATCTCATGGGGTACTCAGACATCTCCCAGGCCTGGTCCTTCGTGCGGGTACCTCACAACTAGTTCCAACCATCTGGTTTGTTGTTGCATCCTTTTCCATGCTCCTAAAAAATCAAAAAAATGACACTACAAAAATAATACAGTTAGAAAGAAAAAAAAATAAAAAAAATAAAAGAAAGCAGTAAAGCTGGGTTGCCTCCCAACAAGCGCTTGATTTAACGCCGCGGCACAACGCGAATCACTTTCTGCCTCCACTTTGAACTTATGAATTGGACCTCAAGTTTTGATTCTGCTATATGATCATACTCTTGGGGCGATACAAATTGTTGCGAGCCAAAAATTAAATGATGCTTTATGAACTCTTTGGCTTTCAACTGAGGAATGTCACTTTGCCTAGACGGCCTTGAAAATTTCAGAATATAGGGCTCCTCTACCTTTTCCTTTGACTCTTGCATTGGCTCATACGGCTCAGTTTCCATTTCACCATCTGAACATAACATAGAGAAGTGTTTGGAATGAGGTCCAACACACTCAAATACATGAACTTCAAGATTTTTAACCTCCTCAACAACAATCACACTAGAGTCAACTAAATTTGGATCTTCAACTTCCTTTGTTGACTCTATTATTACTTCTTCAACATTGGCATCCTCAAATTCTAGCTGGTTAGAGTGTTGGGTTCTACTTTGGACCCCTCCATTGGCACCTCAATTTTCATCTCTAATGCACACTGCTCCTGGCTAATATCCATAATATTTGCATATTGAGCATTAGATTTTCAACTAGTTGACTCACTTGAGCCTCCAAGTTGCGAATAATTGCATCTTGCCTTTGTACCCACAGTTGTATCTCATGATTTTGTTCCACAAGGCACTTTAGCATATCCTCGATCTTTTTCAGGTCCTCATACCTGTGTTCTTTGTTCCTATTAACTTCACAAGAAAAAAAAGAACCACCAAAGTAAGGGGTTGGGGGGAGATAAGAAATATAAGCACAACCATGAAAGTGACCATCTTGACAACCACACATATCACACACATTCCACACATAAGATTGAGTTGGTGCACATAACTCGCTCTCGGAAATATTTTGATAATTTTGCCCTGGGTGATTTCCTCCATAATATGCATAACGAGGATCAAAAGTAGAATTAGCAACATCCAAGTAGAAAAATTCTCCGCCTTGCTCCTATTGTGTCTCTGCCTCCTTAGGTCGAATCTGTGTCCAAAATCTGTCCCAACCTCTCAAAATATCATTTTTCCATGTATATATACCAAGTAGGGTCGGGCCCAAACAATTATACCTTTTCCAATGCGAAAAAGGACACTTTTCCCGGGCAAGACGTGCGCGGGCGCGCTCCAACCGCGCTCAGGCCGCGCATATCGACAAGTATTCTGCCCTAGTTGCGCGGTCAGTGCGCAACCGCGTACGTACGTTTAACCTATTTCCGTTTGGAATTTGAAAAAACGTAAAATATGAAAGTTGTAGCTCTTTGAGTTAACTTTCCAACCATATATTATATAGCCCAAATGGAGTTCGAAGCAAAGAGCTATGTCTATTTTACTAGATAGTGCGTAATATGCCTACTCGAGTCTTCGTTTGTTCTTAACTATCAAATTTGACCTCTGAACACGATCCCGACTTAATTCCTTGGGCTTTTACTCAGACTTCAAAACTCCAAGTCACTTGAATTAATTCCATAAAATCTATATAGCTCGTATCACTCCTACAAGGCATAAAAGACACAGTTAATGCAAAAGACTAGCGATTAAAGCTCAAACTCAATTAAAGTGCAGTAAGAGTGTAATAAACGACTAAAATATGCAATTATAGCCTATCACCAACAGCCTATCATTATCAACTACCATTATGTCGCCGCCACCACCACCACACCACCATCATTGTCAATCATAGCCGTCATCATTATCGACTATCACCACACACCATCTCCACCATTGTCGCCACAATCAATACTCATTCACCTCAACTACAACAACTTATTACCCATCACCATCAACAACCACGGCTGACACTGCCCATCATTATAACCGACCACCTCTCACCACCATCTTCCTCAATCACAACTACCACCACTATCTGCCATTATTAACTGTTATCACTTACCACCACCACCCTCAATCATAATCGCCACAATTACCAATCACCACTAGCTACTTCCCTAAACCACCACCATCAACCAAAATTATCACCAATCACCGCCTCTAGTTGACATTCACCCATTACCCATCACCACCAACAACTATCATATTTTTAAAAACTATACATTTTATTGATAGAATATTATAGTAATTAGTATTTTATTTGAATCTTATATTTATTAATTTTAAAATAAAGATAAATTTTATACATTCAGATATTAAAAATAAAACAGTCTTAATCATTTAGTATTCAGATCTTAATACACATTTAATATTCAGTTGTGTTTTTAGATTTGATATTTTAATTTTAATACACATCTTAATATTCGAATGTGTATTTAAATTCAGACGTCTTAATCTTAAAAAAAATAATGAGGCCTTAGCTGATTTACCTTAGTTTCATTGTTAGCATTTTGAACTATACAATTCATGCATAAGATTTGATATTTATGCTGGGGGTTATAAAGTAAATTTCAGATTTTTAAGTTGTATTTCGTAAAAGCGATTTATAAGTTGCATCTTTTTATAAATTGTAATTTCTGTTTAATCCAACTATATTTGTCAGCCGCAGTTAACATAGAGCAAATGCAAATCGTGTTTCATATATGCGTATTGCATATTTTTAAAAAATTTCAAAAGAAAAAAAAAACACGATATGATTTTTTCATCCAAAATTACACATTTTGAAAAAGAGAAAAAGAACAGTGTACATGCTACTTTAGGATAGTATATATAACAGAAGTGTAATTTTTTTCTTCCTAGTATTTTTAAAGTAATAACTTGACCATCAGAGTTAAAAAGGAGGAAAGGTATTTATGTTAACTTCAAGCTCGGGAAATAAGTTATCTCGTGATTCTCGAGATTAGTTATTCAACCTTCTCATAAGATAAAAAATACCATAAATTTTGGGATAAATAAGCCGATGATTAGTCATACTATAATTTTATACCAACCAAATATTAGATAAACTCATCTCAAATTTAATCCTGAGATTAATTATCCCTTATCACTCGTACCAAACGAGCCCCGACTCCACAAATTTCCTCCAACCATAGCAATTTTTTGGCGACCATTATAAGTACTTATCATAAAGCTTTCGACAACTATCTAAATTACCAAGTTGAAGTTCCATTTCAATATACTTCATAAAAATCTTGCCTTTAGGATCCTTTCCAAATTGCTTGTCCAAGTATTAATCTTGTTTCCCTTAGTCTTAATTGCCTAATTTCAAACTCTGCAACCAATAACCAGATTTTCGCGAACGAAAATTTCTTATGTGGAATCTGATGGAATATATTTCATAGCGAAAGTAAATACAATATTATATTCACGTGTAATCTAAACAATTAGCACATATAGAGATTACTCGAATTACATGTTGAAGCGTGAACACAACAAACCTATATCGTTCTCCAGTTCCAGAGTTGCAACGCCTCAGCAGTCTTCCACAGTCTTCTACTGTGTTACCCAAACAATATCCGAAAATAGTAAATTTTGGGTGGGCAAAATTCCAGCAGAAACCGTGGGTTATTTTTTGTTTTTTTTTGTGTCCAAAACGTCCAGCCATATATGATGTATATATAGCTGCATTTTTAGGTCAAAAAATCAGTTCCATAACATGTTAGGTTTTCTTCTTCCACTAAGGAAAAATTTCCTTTATTCCCTATTATTTAAGCACAACAGGGACCACATAATTTAATTAACAAGGCTTCCTATTATGATATTAATTTCGAAATTATGAAATTAATTTCCATCATAATAAATTACGAATATTCCACTAAAAATTCGTAATTGCACTCCTTAGTTCAATTTCGAAATTCTTCCATAAAACTTTATTTAACTCCCCATGTTAAGATTCAGATATTAATCAATCAAATTAAATTACTGACTATTTAAATTATTGATCACTTCCTTTAGACTTACACTTAACTTATTTCATGTGTCGGGTACAAAATCCACCGGCGGGTTTACACATGAAAACTTATAAGCTTTCATAAAGGAGTATCATCAATCTCAAAACCGAGACATGGATTCTCTCAACTAATTATTACTTCGCCAATGTATATCATTATTATCCAATTTACCAGGCTTATTGACTCACGAAAGAATCTCGCATTTTAATAAATCAAAATAACAAGTGACATACACAACTAATAATAATTATATCAAGGTTAAGAGTATAAGTACATTAAATGGACTAGAGAAATTATTTTATAAAGTCAGTATAAAATATTTATCTCTACTTAATCCGTTTAATACATATAAAATGTACTAGCACAAGAAGTTGAAATTAGACCATTCCCATAATCAAGATAAATTACATTTAATCTTGTGCTACAACCATTCCGATGGTTTGTCCAATTCCATCATTAGATTGTGAACATTAACTTTATGACTTACAAGAACCGATGATTTAATCTTCCGTGTATAAGCTAGACTCTATACACTAAATCATCTACTATGTAAGCAATGGATACACAAATCAATACATGATCTATTTAAAATGAAACTTTATTAAATTTAAACAAGTAAATAAATAATTGTTCCATAAAGAATACTATGACAATACACATGGCTAATAGTATATCCTAACATAATCAACTTAAAACATTCCCTGTAAATTTCTCTGGTCCTTTCCATGTCTAATGCCTCAATCTCTTCATATAATACATAATTAATCCATAAGTAAATGTATCTCTTCCAATAACATTTCTCTTCAGCAAGAGGAACATTAGCAATAGCTCTCTCATAAACCTCTCTAATTTTCTCTTTATTCCCTACACTTTCTTCCAATATATATATATATATAGAAGGTGATGTGGCACCTCTTTGTGGCCAATAATAATATTTATTTTTTTTTTATAATTTTTTGTTTTTTTACCTCATTTTCCGGTCAAAAATTAATATTAATAGCTGTAAAATATGCATCCCAACATTAAAAAAATAACCTAATGCAGTTAAATGTCCAATGCTCACGCATTAATGATAGAAAGACGCTCGAAGAATGCTATCACTATTCAAAACATTCATATTCCAAAAGCATAAATGTTGGATAGAATGGCAAAGCATTAGACGTTTGGAAGTTCACACATATTGTTTCTTTTCTAGACATTGAGGATAAATCAAATTTTGTTTATTTCTTTTCTAGACATTGAGGATAAATGAGAAGGAGATTGGGACTTCTGATTGTTCATTCCAATTTATTTCTTTTTGCTTGTATTGAATGGGATGCTGACTTTCCTTATTCATTTATTTCAAAATTGCAGGTAATGATTTTTTGTACATATTCCTTTTAACCTTTTTATGTGCTTGCTATTTTATGCGTTTGATTTTTCTCTCGTTGATGTTCAGGGGATAAGAGGGAATTAAAGAGGTGAGAGTACCCTGTTAAAGAGAATGAAGTCACGTGATGGTCATGTGACTGTGGAGGTTAGTTAAGTGGTTAGTTATAATTAATTATTGGATTGATTGTTAGAGTTAGTTAGTGGAGTTATAAACTAGATTAGTGAATTGGTTAATCGTAGATTGTATATAAGCAACACTACATTGTATTGAACGCCTATTATTCTATCAATGAGAACAGTTTTTTTCATTTCCTCTCTATGAAGCTTCTTTTGAAACCTACTGTTCCATTGCTTCTTCTTCTTCTTCTTCTTCTTCTTCTTCTTCTTCTTCTTCTTCTTCTTCTTCTTCTTCTTCTTCTTCTTCTTCTTCTTCTTCTTCTTCTTCTTCATTCAAGCTGTTTCTCGTTTCTCATCATGGTATCAGAGCCCAGGAGCTAGATTCATGCTCACTGAGGTCGTTTCTTCTCGATTCGATAATTTTTTTTCTTAGATTGTTGATCGCTTGAATCTACCTTGATAGGTTCTTCGATTGAGTGACCTAATTCTGTTTTTGTGTTGACGATACTATAAATCGTTAATCCGAGAATTACTTCGACTGTGATTCAATTGTGATTGTTAATAATGACAATTGGAGAAGAGAGTTCTACTGGAGCAAGTACTGGAGTCAACATCGATCATCACCATCTTCTGTATCTACAGCCTTGTGATACTCCAGATAGTTCCTTAATTTCTATTCAATTGACTGGATCTGAAAACTAAGCATTGTGGAGCAGATCTATGAAAATCGGTCTAATTGGTAAAAGTAAGCTAGGATTTGTTGACGGTCGTTATACTAAAGATAAGTTTGATAGATCTCTGCATGAGCTGTGGGAGAAGTGTAATGCGATAATTTTATCATGGATCATGAATGCAGTAAGTAAGGATCTACTTAGTGGAATCATATATAAGTCTAATGCTTACAAGGTGTGGACTGATTTGAAGGATAAATTTGATAAGGTGGACGGTTCTCGCATTTTTTACTTGCACAAGGAGATTGCTAACCTGTCACAGGGGATTTCCTCAGTGTCTGCCTATTTCTCCAAGTTGACAGACTTATGGGAAGAATATTATGCCCTAATGTCTTGTCCTGGATGTGATTGCCCAGAATCTAAGAGTTATGCATTTTGAGTATCAAAGGTTGTTGCAGTTTTTATTAGGGCTAAATGAGACATACAGTCAACCTAGAAGTCATATTTTAATGATGAGTCCAATTCATACTGTTAATAAGGCCTATTCTATGATAGTTTCTGAAGAAAGTCAGAGGAATTTCGAAAAGTTTTCTCAATCTGTAGATATTGGAGATGGAACAACATTGTTTACCAACAAAGGAATTAATTTTGGAAACAACTATAAGCCTAGGAGAGGGAACATGTTATGTGATTATTGTAATTACAAAGGACATACTAGGGACAATTGTTTCAAGCTGCATGGATATCCAAATGATCTCAAAGCAAGGAAGAAGGCAACAAGATTTCCTCAAAGGCCTATGGAAAATGCAACAACACATGAAGGACATCAACCAATGACAAAGCAATTGACTGGAGCAAATTCACAAGAAGGACAACAGGTGATGAATGTTGCTGCTGCAAGCCCTGCTCAAGGAATGCCAATTCTGTTTACTCAAGAACAATATGATCAAATATTGAAGCTGATCAACAAGGACACAGGTGAAAATTCAAGCTTTGCAGGTACGACTAAGACTCTTATTACCAATAAAGCAGCTGAGAATGAAAGTTGGATAGTAGATTCTGGTGCAACCAACCATATGGTTCGCACTAGAAAGCTACTTGACAGAATAAACACTGAGATTTTAGGTAAGACACCAAAGGTATACTTACCTAATGGCACTGCTCTTGATGTTGAATGTACTGGTGAAAGTAAGCTTGGTGAAGAGTGTACAATTAAGAATGTTCTGTATGTGCCAAGTTTTCAATATAACTTGTTATATGTGTCCAAACTTACAAGGGACTTGAGATGTTTTGTATCTTTCTATCCTGATTTTTGGATAATGCAGGATCTTCACAGTGGGAAGGTGAAGGGGATTGGTAAAGAATTAGAAGGATTATACAAGTTGCAGCATCAGAAAATGGAAGCTAAAGCAGCAAATGTGCAACTTCAGAATCACTCTGTGCAGAAGGAAGATCTGAGAATATGGCATGGAAGACTTGGACATGCCCCAGAAGAAGTAGTGAAACAAATTTCAAACATGAAGTTTAAGCATCATGGAGATGGAATAAAGGATTGCACAATCTGTCCGTTGGCTAGACAAGGCACATTTCTTTCCCTAAGAGTCTAAGTAGATCAAGTAAATCTTTTCAGATGATTCATGTAGATGTTTGGGGTCCATGTAGAGTACCAATTCATAGTGGACACAGATTCTTCCTTGCTATAGTAGACAATTACAGTAGAATGACATGGATTTACTTAATAAGACTTAAGAGTGATGTGGTTGTATGTTTGAGACAATTTCTGGCTTTAATAAAAACTCAGTTTGATATGATTGTTAAAGTTTTGAGGAGTGATAATGGATCTGAATTTTTTTAATAATGAATGCCATAGTCTATTTAAGTCTTATGGAATGATTCATCAGAGTTCATGTGTTCATACACCACAGCAGAATGGAGTAGTAGAAAGGAAATATTCTGGAAGTGGCTAGAGCCATTAGATTGCAAGGCTCCTTGCCTTTAAAATTTTGGGGGGATTGTGTGCAAGCAATTGTTTATGTGATAACAGACTGCCTTTATCAGTTTTATCAGGAAAGTCATCTTTTGAAATGATATATGGAAAACTGCCTTATTTGCAACACATAAGAACCATTGGATGCCTATGTTTTGCTAAGACAGTAGGAGAAGGAGATAAATTTACAGCTAGATTGATTGGAGCTGTATTGATGGGATATTCTTCATCCCAAAAGGGATACAAATTATATAACATCTTAACTAACTCTTTCTTTGTTAGCAGGGATGTCAAGTTTGTGGAGCATATATTTCCTTTTCAGTTACTCAAGGAAGGAAAGTTGCAATTATTCCCTACTGGTGTTCTGGATATTCATCTCACTAATGATGCAGGGCTCCCTCAAAGTGTAGATATTCCAGACCAATACACAAAATTAGTTCCATCTGATGAGGCAAATCAAGGAGAAGAGTTGCTGCCCCCATCACCACACATCTTGTCATTGGATGAAGGACACCATCAGCAGTTCCCATATCCTGACCAAGAGCCATCTAATCATGGGGATCAACAGCTAAGAAAGTCCACCAGAACTGCTAAAGAACCTATGTGGATGCAAGACTATGTATGTAATAGGCCTCTAGTGCAGTTGGAAGGCAAGCACAATTGCAAATATCCTATGCAGAACTACTTGACACACAACAGAATCTCATCCAAATTTCAAGCTTATTTGTCCAAGATTACCAGTTTGAAGGAACCTGCAAGTTACGATGAAGCTGCTATGGATTCAAAGTGGATTGAAGCTATGAATCAAGAGTTGCAGGCACTCAAGGACAATGGTACATGGTCCTTAGTAGATCTACCCTTAGGAAAAAAACCTATTGGCTGTTGATGGGTTTTCAAGATCAAGTACAAAGCTAATGGAGAGATTGAAATATACAAGGCACGCTTAGTTGCCAAGGAGTATAATCAGATAGAAGGTCTTGACTATCAGGAAACATTTTCTTCTGTGGTCAAGATGGTGACAGTGAGAGTAGTCATAGCTTTAGCTGCTTCTCATAAATGGAATCTATACCAAATGGATGTGTACAATGCCTTCGTACAAGGAGACCTCACTAAAGAAGTATATATGTGTTTGCCTCAGGGATTTTCCAGCCAGGGGAAGAAAGTATGTAGGCTGCATAAATTCCTATATGGTTTGAAACATGCCTCAAGACAGTGGAATCTGAAATTGACTGAAGCACTGATTAGCTCTCAGGTTTTATATAAAGTCATTTTGACTATTCTTTGTTCACAAAGAAGCAAGGGACAAGGCTGGCCATTATATCGGTATATGTAGATGACCTTCTTATTACTGAAAATGATCCAGCACTGATTTTTGAGGCTAAGGTTATGTTACAAAACAACTTCAAAAATAAGGATCTAAGAAAACTAAGATTTTTCCTTGGTATTGAAATAGCAAGATCCAAGGAAGGAATATTGATGAATCAAAGGAAGTTTGTTGTGGAGCTTCTTACTGAGCTTGGTCTGGCAGGATCAAGACCAATAGCTACACCTATGGAATCTAATCAAAGGTTCACTACTGTAGAATATGATCAACATGTGAAGATGACAGAGGAAGATAAGTTGGTAGATCCAGGTCCCTACCAGAGATTGGTTGGAAAGCTGCTATACCTCACTATGACACCGCCAGATATATGTTATGCAGTCCATGTATTAAGTCAGTACATGCATCATCCAAAGAAATCTCACATGGAGTCAGCCACAAGGGTAGTTAGATATATTAAAGGAGCTCCTGGTTTGGGACTGTTAATGAACTCTGAACAGTCCACCAAATTAACAACATTTTGTGATGCTGATTGGGCATCATGCCAAGTATCCAGGAAGTCTATAACTGGGTATATGATGAAATTAGGAAATTCATTGGTGTCATGGAAATCGAAGAATCAGTGCACAGTGTCAAGGAGTTCTGCAGAAGCAGAATATAGAAGTATGGCAGCAGGGGTTGCAGAGATTTCTTGGCTGACAGGACTTTGCAAAGAGCTAGGAGCTGAAATTAATCTGCCAGTAGAGTTACACTACGATAGTAAGTCAACAATTCAAATTGCTGCAAATCCAATATTTCATGAACGTACAAAGCACATAGAGATTGATTTGCACTTCATAAGAGAGAAGATGCAACAAGGAATTTTCAAGGCAAAGCATGTGATGTCCAAAGACCAGGAGGCAGACTTGTTCACTAAGGCACTTGGAAGATCACAACATAAATATCTGATGAGCAATCTAGGAGTGCTCAATCTCTTTGCACTGCCTAGCTTGAGGGGGAGTGTTAAAGAGAATGACGTCACGTGATGGACATGTGACTGCGGAGGTTAGTTAAGTGGTTAGTTATAACTAATTATTGGATTGGTTGTTAGAGTTAGTTAGTGGAGTTATAAACTAGATTAGTGAGTTGGTTAATTGTAGATTGTATATAAGCAACACTACATTGTATTGAACGCCTATTATTCTATCAATGAGAACAATTTTTTTCATTTCCTCTCTATGAAGCTTCTTCTGGAACCTACTGTTCCATTGCTTCTTCTTCTTCATTCAAGATGTTTCTCGTTTCTCATCATACCCTTCCTATATGAAGATGAGAATAACTACTGATGCTTTCTCTGTCTCTTTCAATAACCTTCAATAAAAAAGGATTCTTATTTTTCTTATTTTTTTTGCCCTTCCATTTTTTTTATTTTTTATTTTGCAGTTTCATTTTAAAAAATCACATCAATGATGCTTTATGCTCTTTAGTTACATATCATTATTATGCCTCTAAATCTCATTGATTACCTATCGTTATTATGCATTGAGGTTCTTTGATTAATTTCAATCTTCATTTTTGAGAAATTAGACAAGAAGAAAAAGGAGTTTTGTATTTTTTCTTTTTGAAAAATAATGTGCAAGGAGTAATAAAGGAAAAAGAACAAAAAAATAGAAGAAAAAGGTAACTTAAATGGAAAAGGGAAGAAAACAATTAAAGAAAATATTTGTAGAATTTGATTCCATTGATTTGTGCCACATATTCGATTTACCTTTTTTCTTTTAATTTCTTTCATTATGTGTTGTTATTTTGTCTTGGGTAGGTGTACAATATTAAAAACTCATAAGAGGTGAAAAACCAGAAAAGAAGTCATAAAACTAATTTGTCAAATAAAAAATGGATTAAGAACTTGAAGTTTGATGTTTTAATTACAATGCCACACAAGAGGGGGGAGTGATTTGTGTGGTGTCCAATTTTTCGCTTAAACTGATTATGGAAGGACCGGGTTCTTATATGTGTTCCTTAACTTACTATTCCTGAAATAGTAAATGCGGAAAGTAAAGAACACAAATATTTTACGTGAAAAACCCTGGCTCAAAAGGTGAAAAAATCACGACCTACTTATCAGTAGGATTTTTCCAAACTCTTCACTAAATCACTGAGCCAAAAACTGCATTTACAAAACACTTTTGTAAACCTAGGATTAACTCTAATCCCGTTGTGGCCACCAACCTCTAACTGTTGCAACAACTTCAAGTTAACTCTAACTTAAATACTCTGAGTACCTATTACAATTGATTCTAGATAAAGCTGAAAGGTACAATATGAAAACATCTACTACAATTGAACTAGAACAAAATACAGACACTTGGAACTGGTTCTTCTATCTGGTTCATGTAGCTTCAGGTTTGCACACTTTCACACACGAATGTTTTGCAAAATGCGTTGCTATTTTGCTCTCAACTCACATTTAACTTCTGCTTTTGTGCATGCCTGTAGAATGAGAACATCTTACAATATATAGAGTTAGTAAATGAAGAAACGACTAGAGTTCTAATGCTACTCTTCCTTGGTGGAAGAGTTCTAGTTGATCTCAATATTTAACTCTTTCCTTATCTTGGATAATGTTCTCTTTGAGTAAGGAGTCCTTCTCCTTATCAATTATGCAATATTTTCGATCAGGAGATATCAATTACACCAAGCCAAGATTATCTCCTTCACGTGCATTCAACATGCTCGAATCTGCCCGTGTCTATGCACACAAGGGATGGACCTGGTTCATGCCTGAGCTTTCTTTGTCAATCTTCAAAACAAACCTTTACTTGGTCCAATAAATTCTCAGTTTTTGATGATGACAAACTCTGTGCTTTTCATAAGCTCAAGCCCTTCAACTCAGCTGAACATCAACACAATGTTAGAATATTTTATCATTTTATCACTTATCATCAAGGATCAAGTTCATTAGGTTATAAACCTCATTGTTCAAAGTGTAAAGCACAACCTTCCCCCCCTTTTGGCATCATCCAAAAGTTGCATAAACAAGAAAGATAATCATATTTTAAAACTTAGTATGGCCACTGGGGCTACTTTAAATGCAATCATGGATTAATCATCATAGATCAAGCTAAGAATTTTAACCATCAAAGAAATATAAACAAACAATTAGAGCAAAAAATAGTGAATTTCATTGATGATTGATAAGATTCTACCACAAAGCATAAAAAGAAATAAAAACACTGGAAACATGAGCAAAAATAACAAAAAATCCCGAACTGGGTCACTGGTTGATCTACACTAGTCTAGGAGGCTTAAGGCTGAGAAGGACAAAGTGCTTGGTTTTTGGCTTGGAGGAGTTTCAGCATATCCTAAAGAATGCCATCATTCTTCTCCTTTTCTCTTGCCAGCTCGGTTCTGAGAGCATCTCTCTTAGTCTCCACCTATGCCAACCTCTTTTTCAGCCTCTCAGTCTCAACATCCTTGACCCCACTTTCTTGCACCAAATCTCGCACCTTGCTATTCACTGGTACCTTTTTGGATGAACCAGGTTCTTTAGGAGTGGCATGGACTTCATAGTCACAAGCAATCAGAGTTTTTGCCCCAAAATGATCCTTGCTTGAACCAACCTCCCCTTCTTCATAGGTACCTTGAAATGTGCAAGCACAACTGTGAGGATTAAGTCATAGGAAATTTCATGAGTCTTAGTGCCATTTAGAACCCTATCACGAAGCTGGATTATGAACCCAGGCCAATTAATCTGCCTCCCACTATCCAAGCATTCCATGAGGACCAAGTCCATGAATATGGTAATGCGCCTCCTTTCCTGCAATTGGCAGAACACACTTGGTGACAAATTCGAACAACACTTTGTGGGGTGGCTTCATCTCACTTTGTAGACAGCCTTGGGCTTAATTTCCTCCTCTTTGTCACAGAATTTTCTGGTAATGGCAAGGGCAGTAGGAAGATTTTCTAGGCTTGGACACTTGAGCTTTTTATAGTCATTGTACCCCTCAGCAGGCACACCAAGGATTTCTCCCAACTTCTTCACATCGAAGGAGATTTTCACTCCTTTCACTATACTGGTAACCCTTACATCTTCCACCTCAGCATTTGCCATAAACTCAAGAATTTCATTCCTGGCCAACCAGCCATCCATCTGAAGGACCATGTCCTTCCAGCATTGTAACTCCAACTTCTCCAAAAGCCGCACCATTCCTTCCTCCTCCAAGTCCCCGAGGAGTCTACCCTTCAAAATTGTCCTCTTGCCAAACTTGGCCATCTTGTCTTTCTCAGTGTCAGAATCAACTTCTTCCTCTCCACTCCATTCTTCTTCCTCAAAAATTTTTACTGTTTTGATTTCACAGCACACCTGGTTCTTTTTGCCAAGGTAGATGGTTCAACGGACTTTGACTCTGAAATAGGGGGAAGAATCAACCACTCTTTTACCCTTCCCCTCACAGCACTCCTAATTCCCTTGCTCTCCTTTTCTTTTCCTTCTTCATTTTTACCACCAACTCCTCCAGACTCTATAGTTTCAACACCTGCTATAGAACTTACCAGTACAAACCTATTCTCCAGATTTGTAGCAACTTCAAAAATTATCTCAGGAGTAACTTTAGGGCCAGAAGATACCTGTTCAGTTTTGGAAGAAACAATTTCTTCCCCCTCAGTATCAGATTTGAAGGATTCATCAGATTTCTGAGGTTCTTCCTCCCTACTCGCTTTCAGTTGTTCATTAATTTTCTGAACCTGCTCTCCACCAGCAACAACCTTGAGCCATCATTTTTACTCTTTTCTTAGAGGTTGGGTGTTGGAAGGAGTGATAATGGGTGGGGAAGTGGTTTCTTGTGGTGGTGATAAAGGATTTTTAGGACTGTTGGCAATTTCTGTGCTTGGGTATGGAAGAGAAGAGAGTTGGGTTGTGTTTTGAATACGAGAGAAGATGGAGAGTATTTTGACGGCTTGAAAAAGATAGAGTGAAGAAAGCAATAATGTTGATCAATTTAAAGAGAGGTAACTAATGGGTAACGACAACTTTTCAGACTTTTAGAAGTCTAATCAAACTGAATTTCAGTTTTGAAACGACGTTGGAGTCTATCCCTAAAATCTAGGTAGTTCAATTCAATTAGGAGTCGTTTGAACAGAACTGGTTAACTTGTAATGGGT
This sequence comes from Nicotiana paniculata, assembly GCA_005239505.1. Taxonomy (NCBI): domain Eukaryota; kingdom Viridiplantae; phylum Streptophyta; class Magnoliopsida; order Solanales; family Solanaceae; genus Nicotiana; species Nicotiana paniculata. The sequence continues at coordinate 17,540 of ML329018.1, forward strand.
AAGTCCAAAAGAACTTTAGAATTAGGTAGAACTCTTCTCATGATCTAAATATAGTTATTTCATATTATGCGGAGTGTAGAAAACATACTGATTGATCTTGATGAACCAGGTTCTTCACTGAGAATTGTCTTGTGCAAGTCTAAATTTTTCAAAATAGATAAAATGTCATTAGAGATTAATGAATCATTTTAGCACATGGAACAATAATATACCATTGAAAGTATGAGACTGGGCAAAATCTAATCTAATTATATACACAATTTACAGATTTTCTAACCAAAATTCTTTTTTTTTTTCATTCAATTTTCCCCTTTTTTTCATTGAATTTTGAACTGGTCCTTTTAGGTGATCTTAATCATCCCTAATTCTAACATGTTCCTTTCAAAGTGATCTCTACTTAGAGCTTTTGTGTAGATGTCAACTATTTTCTTGTCAGTAGCAAAAAATTCCACAGTGATCAACCCTTTTTCGTAGTTGTCCCTTAAAAAGTGATGCCTAATATCTATGTGCGTATTTCTCTTGTGATGAACCAGGTTCTTGGTCATAATAATTTCATTAGTGTTATCACAAAATATGGGGATACAACCAACATCAATTTCAAAGTCTATTAATTGTTGTTTGATCCACAAAAATTGAGCACAACATGAAGCGACATCAACATACTCAACTTCAGTAGTAAATAAGGTTGTCGCGCCCCGTTTTCTCGCCAGAGCGAGTTTCGACATGTGACAACTCTTTTAAATAGAGGATTGGTATTAAAAGAGAAGAGTCACCACCTAACAATTTTTAAGGTGCATTAGGGCACCTATTAATCAAATGACTCTATTTGACTAGTCAACATCACCAAAGGCTAGGCACTGCTTATCTCCAAATAATTATACGATTGTTGCATGCTGATTTGAGATTGCAGATTTCCAGTTATTTAACTATAGATGTTGTGTCTAGGTGATTTACGCACTAAGTGAAAATGAAATCTATTGGCGAAAATCCCATAATTATTCAAGCTTTTCTGACAGTAGCATAAACGAACAACAAAACAATGTTTAGAAAATTAATACTTTTTGGCGAGTAGTAATACCCTATAGGCAAGATCTCTAACAATTGGAGACTGGAACCAATTCTATTGTTATAATTTAATCTTATAGGCATGTTTTTAGGTGAACAGTGCGATATAGTAGCGAATGAAATGATTAAAATCCGATCGGCATGATTTCTAGTGGATATGCTGCAACGATGCAAATTGAAGGAAAATTCAATGATATTTACTTCCTATAGGCATGTTTTCTAATAACATGTAGCATAAGGGATAATTGAAGCATTTGAACTCATGCTTTGCTAGTTGAAAAGTAGTGTGAGTGTGTGCTTCTCTTAATGACATGAATTATATACTGCACATAGAGATTGAATGACATATATAGCAAATGAATCATTGAATTCTATAGGCATGTTATCTACCCTTGCATGCAAACATCAGAATTTACCCATCCCCCATTTTTATTAACACCCCAATTATTTATTACAAAGTTATTACAGGCCCAATAATGAATATGATTACAAATATTATACAAATAATGACAGTAGGCTCGCAACATTTTTCCCAGCACTGCTGGGCCTTCAACATTTTTCCCGTGGTATACCCATATTTTCAACAAGGAACCATATTCATCAGCACAACTCAGATTCCATAGAAGAGCTCAAAGCCAAATCACACAACCATAGATCAACCATATTGCCCAGGCATTAAATCACTTTAACCAACCAACTTACATGTTTATTGGACAATAGGAAGAAGGAATTGAATGAGGTAGTTCAGGTCTAAGTAGTAGAGAAAGTGGCTGAAAGACCCCAAATCCTAGTGTGTCAGAGTTCACAAGAGTCTCAAATGGACCCCGAGTAGTGCTCATACTAGGGAGGTCAGTAACAAGAGTCTTGGTGGCCTTGGCTTTCAGTCGGCCAAGAATGATAGGTTCAAAATCGTATAGGTAACAAATGAGAGAGAATGGACAATGTTTAAGGGACATGAGTTGAGGAAACGAATTTATAGCTTAAAGTAGACATAGCAAAGTTGAGCATGCAGAGTAGCTAATCAAACATGTCACGGGACATAGAAGCAGGTTCAGCATGACTTCAACCTTAGCAAAGTAACATACAAGCAACCACATATTGAAATAGTTTGGGGAGAAAAAAGTTTACAGGATTGACAAAAGTTATCATACACAGGTGCATAATACCAAACAAGTTTAAGTAAGGCACTGACTTAGATATTTGAAGCCTAAAGGTCCTAATTATGTCAAACATGGTATGGAACCACAAACTAAGATGGCCATTCTAAAGGTTTCAAATAGTCATTAAGGATATAAGACTAAGAAAAATAGAAACATGTTGTGAGGGAGTAGATCATAGTTGATAGAAAAGGTCTTAGCACAGATTAGAACACATTACATATGCAAGACTATCATTACAGAGATTCAAAACAGAGTGGAAAAGTAAACATATGTCAAATAGCAAATGTAGGCATTCAAGTATTGACATAGTAGACTAATTAACTAAAGAAGGTCCAAGGTATGCCAGGGATTCATCCTAATATCATGAAACAAAATAGTTCAAACATGGTAGGGAAAACAAGTTGAGATAACAGTTCTAGAACCTCAAGCAATCACTAAAGGAGTATAGGATCAAGTGAGCATGCTTAGTGACACAATAGCAGGGAAACAAGTCATAGTTAACAGTGAAGGTCTTAACGCAGGTTATTACAGATGTGAGGCATTCATTACAGGGATTCAAGACAAAGCAAGTAAGCATATTCATAAACACTCAGGCCCTAATACATTAGCTAAACGAGCTTATGAGGGTTCAGATTATCCAAGTTAGACATAGACAATCTCAGAACTAGCAGTATTAGGAGAAGTTAAATGCTAAAGATATTTAAAACGAGTATAAAGCTAATAGAGTTGTGCATAAAGTAGCCTAGAAACACATTAATCCATAGATTTCAGAAGCGAGAGCACATGCAAATCAGAGACACATAAAAATTGAAATCGCAAAAGGTCAAGCGACTTACCAATTAAACGGATAACAATAAAGAACAAAAATTCCACAAGAACCCAGAATCTCAATGCGTCAAAGTTCCCAAGAGCTTCAAAAGAACCCCGGATGATGCTCGCACTAAGAGAAAGTTCGAATAATAGAATTTCAGTGGCCTTGGCTTTCAGCCAGTCAAAACAAAGTACGGAATAAGAGAATGAGGGAATCATAAAACAAAGCTCCAATTTTTAGTGAAAGTATATTGATTCAGCTCTGTCCCAAAGGGTAATGGGGAGGGGTTTATATAGTGACAGAAATCGAGCAAGTAAACAAGAAAACACTGTAAAGTCAAACATAAATAAGGAAGTAATAACATGCAGAATCAATAAAAATTGGATTAATGAAAAAATAGGTAAACTCTAGTTGACAAAATCGGAAATTGGACGGAAATCTTGGCTAATCGGACCCATATAGCCTGGTCATGATGTATATGGACTAAATATTGTCTACATTCAAGCGATTGAAGTTGAGTGACCGGATTCTGCGAGATAGTACTTGCCATGTTTAGGCAAGTATTAGGTGATACCATAGTTTTGTAGAATATAACGAGATAACACACAAAAGGTAAGGAAATCATGGAGAGAATCCATGGTTGAGATGGATTTGGAGAGATTTGAGAGGGCGACTAGGGTTTCTATGGAGAGGAGAGGATTTTAGAGCGGCGGGTTAAAGAGAATGAGAGGATTAGGGTTGGGGTGAGTAATTAAAATGAGGGGAATAAATGAGGGCCGTTGATCTTGAGGAGAGAATTTAGGGCGGCGGTTTGAAGAGAATGAGAGGATTATGGTTGGGGTGGGTAATTAAAATGAGGGGAATAAATGAGGGCCGTTGATCTTGAAAGATCAACGACTGAGATTTATGAACATGGCGGGTTAATTAAAACGGGTACCGATCGGGTCTTGTAAAGGGGTTGTCTGACTTTGGGCTGGGGTTACTAGGCTAAGGTGTTGGGCCATTTTTAGACCGAAAATTTGTTTAAAAAAACTGGGCCAACTTTTTAAACACACATGATTTATCGAAATAATTAGTAAATGAATAATAATATTTTTATGCACTAAAATAATTTTAAAATAATGAAAATGTTATTTTGACTCCAATAATATAAATAAGGAGCATTTGTATTTGAATATAGGCTATTATTCTAAAATTGTGCAAATAGCTTTAAAATGCTAATGTAATTATATAAAAAAAATGAAGTTAAAATATTATGAGACATGTATGAGGATACAAAAATAGTAATTTTGGATGTTTAAGTCATCACAAATAATTTGAAGGGATAATTACTAAATATTTATGTAATTTAAATGCAAGAAAATTAATTTTAAAGCTCTAAAAATTATGAAAAATTATAAAAAAGTGTTTGTGTAGATTTGTAAGCTAAATAATGATGTAAAAATAATGTTTTGAAAGTATATATATTATTTAAAAAAATATGAGGGCAATATTGGGTATCAACAACTGCCCCTCTTTACCCGGGGATGATGAAAGAGTTGTCGGGTAAAGAAAATGATGACCAATTCTAGCCGAATTAAATGAGGGATGACATGATTTGAAAAAATGGGGGCCGAACCCTGGTTCCTGAGTTGCCTATATATCCTTGGTGTTACGGGAATCAAGCCGTGTGTAGTTCTGGATCCAACGACGAGCGAAACTGAGGGAGTTGTTATAAGAATGATAGTATGTTTTTAGAAAGGGTTATTTAGGAAATGATAGTATCAGATGAATTTATGCGAAATCATGAATGTGAATTTTAAATGTTGCGGATATATCACTGAACAAATATCTTAACGGTCATAGAGTGAAAGGAGGGAATTGATGGCGGTCGGTTATGTTTGAAATAATTGCAGGATGTGAACGTTGTGAATGGATGCCAGAGCGAAGATTGCTCTCGTTTGGAGAACGGTTACCTCCTGGATTACCTGCAAAACTTAAAACATGGTGCACGCGAATACATATGGGTTATTGCAAGAATTTAAACGTGATGCAAATTCCCTTTGGACCATGAAGGTTGTCTTTCGACGGTGAGGATGATGTCCTTAGACCATGACGTGATAGGCCATGAATCACGTGATAAGGGATTCGCATGCCATGAAATGATGTCCTCGGGCCATGAAGATGATGTTGGACTATGACGCCTTTGAATAATGATGTGCACTTTTGAGAGATCCCCATGCCATGAAATAGTGTCTCCCGGCTATGAGGATGATGCCTTCAGACTATGACGCCTTTGGACAAACTGGCGATGTTTCAGTCCGTGAAATGTAAAGATATGATGCTTGGTCATATGCTAAATGAGACAAGACAAGGCTTAGTCTTGTGTAAGATGAGGGCAATGCTTATCCCTAGGTGAGTAGAGGATAGTTCTAGGTCTTAGATAGCGTAATGGAGATAGTATTTAATCTTATACGAAGGAAAGGCAATGCTTAGCCTTATGCAATTAGGGAGGCAATGTTCAGTCTCGATGCGAAGAAAGACAGTGCTTAGCCTTATGCAATTAGGGAGGCAATGTTTAGCCTCATGCAAAGAGGAGACAATGCTTAGTCTCATTCAGGTAAAGGCAATGCTTAGCCTTATGCGATTAGGGAGGCAATGCTTAGCCTCATACAAAGAGGAGACAATGCTTAGTCTCATGTAGGGAAAGACAGTGCTTAGCCTTATGCAATTAGGGAGGCAATGCTTAGCCTCATGCAAAGAGGAGACAATGCTTAGTCTCATGTAGGGAAAGGCAGTTCTTAGCCTTATGCAATTAGGGAGGCAATTCTTAGCCTCATGCAAAGAGGAGACAATGCTTAGTCTCATGCAGGGAAAGGCAGTGCTTAGACTTATGCGATTAGGGAGGCAATGCTTAGCCTCATGAAAATAGGAGATAATGCTTAGCCTCATACAGGGAAAGACAGTACTTATCCTTATGCAATTAGGGAGGCAATGCTTAGCCTCATGCAAAGAGGAGACAATGCTTAGTCTCATGCCGGGAAAAGGCAATTCTTAGCCTTATGCAATTAGGGAGGCAATGCTTAGCCTCATGCAAAAGAGGAGACAATGCTTAGTCTCATGCAGGGAAAGGCAGTGCTTAGCCTTATGCGATTAGGGATGCAATACTTAGCCTCATACAAAGAGGAGACAATGCTTAGTCTAATGCAGGGAAAGGCAATGCTTAGACTTATGCAAGGATGGAGGTAGAACTTAACCTTATGCAGATGATGAGAAGCCAGTGTGAAATTAGAGTATTTCTTAGCTGGAGGTGTTTTCACTAGGTAATTTGTCATCATGAAGATAGTGACTTGATGTATCTGCGGATAATGTTGTCTTATCGTGCCTGCATCCAAAGAAAAATTGTGAGTTCTGTGGGGAAGGTTGGTTCATGCTTTCGTTTTCTTGCTCTATCTTTGCTCCTGCCTTGAAATCCTATTTGAGTTACCCTGAGTAACATCTGGTTGTCATAGAAATAAAGTTTTCGAAAAAAATATGCATGAGTTTGATAAATATAGTTATTTGAAATGTATTAGTATGTGATATCAAGTAATTTAGATGAACCGATGACTGTGACATGTTTTAGAGACATTGCGTACTCCCTGCTTTATAATTTTGAGGGTCCCTCTCAAAATTCTGCCCCAATTTAAATGCAATACTTCTGACAATACTTTGGCTATTTCGCATATGACGAAGTTGGCTGGACTTGCTTTAGAATTTTGAGGTACTTCCTGAAAATTCAGCCCCCGTTTCTGATCATGGCAAAATGAAGATTTTATTAAGATGTGACCGAACCCACATGGCTTCCTACATATAGTCTCTTAATCGAGAATCAGGTCAAGCGTAGTTCAGTTACATCAAATGAAGAAATGTAAACAATCCTAAACATAGTATCTCTTGACTACGTCTGAGTTAATAGATTTTGGCCAAATCTCTCCATCCATTTCTGCAAATATAAGTGCTCCTCCTATTAGTACTCAATGAACCATGTAGGGACCTCTCCAATTGGGTGAAAATTTTTCTTTAGCTTCATCTTGATGCGGGAAATTCGCTTTAACACCAACTGCCACGGTTTGAATTTCCTTGGTCTGACCTTTTTGTTGAAAGCTCTTGCCATTCTGTTCTGATATAGTTGACCGTGACATACTGCATTCATTCTCTTTCCATCAATGAGGGCCAGTTATTTGTAGTGGCTTTGTACCCATTATGCGTCGATGAGCTCAGCTTCTTGTATGATTCTTAGAGAAGGGATTTATACTTGGGCAAGAATGACTGCTTCTGTACTATAGACCAATAAGTGGAGAGTTTCCCCAGTTGATGTGCGAACCATGGTACGATATCCAAGCAAAGCAAATGGTAGCTTCTCGTGCCATTGTTTGTAATTATCTACCATTTTCCTCAATATCTTCTTGATGTTTTTGTTGGTGGCTTCTACAACTCCATTCATTTGCGGCCTGTATGCTGTGGAATTCTTATTCTTGATCTTGAATATCTCACACATCGCCTTCATCAGATCACTGTTAAGGTTGGTGGCTTTGTCGGTGATGATTGACTCTGGTTCTCCTAATCGACAAACAATGCGATCCTGGACAAAATCTGCAACGACCTTCTTAGTTACAGCTGTTGATAACCAATTTTTTCCTATATTATTTTTAAAATACATATATATCTTCAAAACAATGCATGAGCATCAATTAATATTTTTCCATAATTTCTGCATTTTTTAAGGATTTTTTATTAATTTATCCCAGTATTTTTATTATATAAACAATTACTAATTGAATCACAAATGGTTTTATGATAATTTTATTTGCTTAATTTTATCATTTATATCTATTTTAAGTTTTAATTATTTCACAAATAGCCATATTTACATTTTAGGATTATAATTACAATAACTTTGCAATAATAGCCCACAAGTGCATAATTACTTTATTTCACAAGAAAATGATATTTTGAATTTTTATAATATTAAGTAATTATTTTAAATTATTTTTATGCATCAATAGTATTTTTATCATTTATTAGCTATTTTATAAATTATTTATCAAATTAATTGGGCATTTAACAAATAGCCTCTTTTAATTTGTTTTAATTTCGGACTTTAGCCCAAATTTTCACCCTAGCCCAATTAAAATTACATCCCAAATACCCTAACCCAATTTTAAAACCCGCCCAACCCCTCAGATCAAGTCCTGGCCATTGATCTCAAAAGATCAACGATCCAGGATCATTCGCCTTTTTAAATACACCAAATGACCCCTAAACCTAGTCATTTCTTCAACCCCGCCGCCCTTGAATCTCTCCTCCTCTCTTATCTCTCTCAAACTCTCCCCCTAACCTAGTCGCCGTCACCAGTAGCCCTTCAATCCATGGGGTTTCCCTTTTATTTTAGGCCCCGGTCGGCCTCCTATATTCACTGGTTGTTCTATTTTGTTGTTGGTTGAAGGAATCTCGAAGAGATTCAACTCAGATTCGGTCTAAACCTCTCATTTTTCTCGATGTACCTGCCTGTGTTCATCTCCATGTTTGTGAGTGCTGTTATCTTCACGTTTATGGCTTAAACCTCTGGTTCCAAACCAAATTTTCTTCTCACCTATGTCATTTTTAAAACCCTAGTCTTTTGCTACTCGAATCTGTTCAGATCCTTGTAAATCTGAGATGATTTTAATTTTTGATGTTTCTCTTTCAAAAACCTTCTAAAGAGTTTGAATGTTTAATTCTGTTTCTCTTTGTTTGCTTGACTGGTCTTCATATCTATGTTCTAACCCTTAAGGTTTCTGCTTATTTCACTTATTGTTACAACATTTGCCCGCTATTCTTTAATTCTGTCAATTAAAGGAGATTGACTGATTTTATTTGCTTAATTAGGGTTCAAATTATATTTTTCTGCTGAGATTGTTACTTTCTGTGATTATTACCTATTTTCCTTATTTGTGACTGATAATTGGTACTACTTGCCTTAATAAGGTTATTAGCCTAATATATAAGATTTAATCGTTTTAACCGGCCCCCTAAATGTCTCTGATTTATTTAATTACCTTTATTAAACCTCAATCTGGTTTGTTAATTGATTATCCCTTATTTTGAGGGGTCTTTCGCGGATTTTGTTGAGTTATTTGGTTGAGTTTAGCCCCAATTAACTAGTTGATTTTATTTGTAAACCTTATTTATGAACTCTGAATTGTTCTTTGCCTTATTTGTTTTACCCTGCTAAGTGCTATATAATCCCCCATTCTGATTTTTTAAAACACACGAACACACATAGAAAAAGACAGAAACACACACAAAAACTCTTATTCACACACACTCTCAATTATAGTCTTTCTGTTACTTCTATTTGCTGCTCTATCTAGTCGGTTGTAAGCCAAGGCTAGACCCTTGGATTCTACTTGCTTTCATCTTCGTGTTTACTACTTCTTAACTGGTATGCTCCTATGTCTGTTGTCATACTCTATTCAATATGCTATGTAGTTGAACCTATTGCTCTTGATCAACATGACTTAATTCCTGTTAACTCGTCTTGTCCTATATGTTAGTATGGTTAATATATTCCGGTTTGATCCATGACACTTGTCTACTTGTTTCTCAACTAGCATGCTTCAATTCCTGCCCTGTTTATGTGATTTTTACCTTAACATGTTCCTAGTCAATTCATGATTCCTGTACTAATATGCTTTAAATTCCTGCTACTTTCCCTGTATGGCTGTCTGATTAGCCATTTAACTTCAGCATGTTTTTGTTTGATCCATGATACTTGTTTATCTGTTTCTGAACTAGCATGCTTTAGTTTCTATCACCCTACTCTGAACTATGTGTTCTTCTGGCTGTTTACTCTTAATTTCAGCATGTTGTTCTGATCCCGCTTAGTAATAGTTAATCAACTAAACCAATTTATGCAATGTGAAATCTTGCCCTGTTTATTGTCTAACTAGTGGAAGTCATGCCTGAATTTAACCTGCTAAATGTAGTTCTATCTTGCTTGTTGTTTTTGTAATCTTGTAATCTGTTCACCTCTAAGTCCAAACTGTTTTTTTTTCTAAAAAACTATCTCCTACTTTTATATACTATTTTCAACTCCTACTCTTAGATATCTACGGTCCTGCCCCCTCCCTCCAGTGTGAGCACTGCTTAGGAGTCCATGAGACACCTCCGAACTCTGACACATTGGGGCTGGCCTTCCAAATTTATCACAAAGTTGTTTCTATGAAAGGTTCTGGTGTGAGCATTGCCAGGGGTCCCTGAGGCACTTGGGAACTTTGACATACCAGAAGCCCAGTTGTGTTATTATGAACTGCTGGTGTACTCCAGATTTAATTGAAGGCCTGACTTCCAGGTTGACTTTGGGCCTGCCAAGGCTCCCTATAGTATAGTGATTTTCATTATGAAATTTATTTGTATTGGTCTATAATAATAATCCTTGTAAAATGGTTATGGGGTTATTAGTAAAAACTGGGGAGGGATTTTATATATTATTTATCATATCCGGGTAGAAATCATGCTTATAGGTTGTTGTGGTGACTTCTTATGTGCGTTAGAAACCATGCCTATATGACTTATCTTATTACTTGTGATCGTAAATTTCCACACTTGCATCCTAGAAATCCTGCTTCTTGGCCGTTTATCAATTCTGCATTAAGTATCATATTTTCAAAACCTCCCTGTGTGAATTAGAAATCATGCTTCTAAGATCTTTTTTGTTGAACTTGCTTGGCAATTGGTTAACACCTTTACTCACTTAGACATCATGCCTATAGGAAGTAAGTGAAAAAAATTTAGTTTATGTGTTTAGATATCATGTTTATAGGAAATAATGCTTGTAATTCAGCACATAGAAAGCATGCCTATAGGATCTAAAAAGATGAAATCTGCCCGTTAAAATCAATCACTGGCTTATAATTTATGGTCTGATTAACGCTTAGATACCATGTCTATAGGATTCTGCCCGGTTATCACTTAGGCAAACTTGTAGGATAATTAAAATCCTGAGTTTTAAAACTCTGTTTGTTTGACTGCTTGTAAACGTGCCCAGATTCAGTAAGTGATAAAAATCAGTAGGCAAACTGATAGGTACTCACAGCCTTGTTTTAATAAAACTGCTATATATTCCTGTTTATGCTCATTTAGATATCCTGCATATAGGATCATAAATCATTAAGAATTTCTAGTCTAAATAGCGTGCATTTGTTTGTCTATTTTTGGAGGTAAACATGAGCCCCCTTAATTGCTCCTTATGTGACAGTCCTACTTAATTTTTGTTTGTCGCTTAGTTTTGTCCTTTTAAGCAACATAGGTGAGTCTAGAACCACCTTAAATAGATGTCCTAAACACCTCCAGGGCCATAGGTAAGGGACGGGTAATGCACGCATAAGTTACGTATTGGGTGTTATTAGAACGCTTAGGAAATAACTGAAAACGGAAGGGTAACTGGGTAGTAAAGGAGATGATGACCTGTGCGCTAATGCTACGTGTAACACCTCTATTTGAGGAAGGTTACCGAGTATTGCATAGAAGTGATCCTATAGGCTAATAAACCTAGGACCCCTTTAATTTCCGTTCTAAAGTAATCTCTATTTGTTTTTAAATTGTTTTATTTTCCTTTAAAGACTAGTTCGCTTAAATTGAGTTTGGACGGGACCCACCGTTGTGGACCTCGAGGGGTGCCTAACACCTTCCCCTCAAGGTAATTTTGAGCCCTTACCCAATCTTTGGTGATGTAAATCAGTTTATTAGTTATTTGCTTTAGGTTCCTAACGCAGCTTAATCCGTTAGGTGGAGACTCTTCAAATCCCATACCCCATCCCAAAAGGAAGGGAGTTGTCCCAAAATGTCGAAACCCCAGACTTCGCGAGGAAAAAGGGGGGCGCGATAGCATGGCGACTCTGCTGGGGATAAATTAGGCTCTTACCATGACCAACTTTCTTTTGTGAATTAGTCTTAAGCATGCTTTATTCTGCTAACACGTGTCACCCTTTCCCTTTCCCCTTTATGTGAATTTAATTGCCTATTTTCAAGCATTTTTGATTTCCTTTACTACGTCTCCTTGTTTTCTTTCTTAAACATATTTCAATTATTAAATGACGCACTTATCATTTTTAACATGCAAATACGTGACAACATGCTATTTACTGTTGTATAAATCATGCTCAACATCATATTCCACTCGTGCGTAATTAATCCTATAGCAACGCTTGATGAGTGTTTGTGATCTTCCTACATATCACCCTTTAAATTTGAAAAAAGTTTATTTGCGATAAAACTAGTCGATCAGCGGTGCAGTCGACGGTTCCGTGCTTTTCCTCCTCAAGTTATCTGCTTAAGGGTATCGATCTAGACCTCTATAGAAACCTTACTCTGATTTATTGTACATGCATCATGGTTAAAACCTAGCCGGGGTTAATATGTTGTCCACATAATAACGTTTTAGGAAAAGCCTTGTCCAAAAGTCCACTGGGGTTTCCATAATCCCAACGGACGCAACCACGATCTGTGCATTAATTTTGAGAAATAAATGCCAATATGCTAATCACTGATGTATAAGTAGTCGAATCTGGAGGGGGAAAGGGTCTAACCTTATTTTTTTTTGCAGAAATGAGGCACGAAGTCCCCAGGTTCGGCATGGTCCAAAGAATACCACCATTGTTGCTGGATTGGTGGGAGGACCTTTCGCCAAGTGACAAAGACCATGTGAAAATGGTCGTTTGAAACTTACCCTCTTTACTGGATATCCAACCAAACAATATGTTGATAGAAGCGACCACTATGTTCTAGGACGGAGAAAGTTCCGTGTTCCGTTTTGGCAACATAGAAGTGACTCCTCTCTTGGAGGAGATAGGGGGATTCTCTTACCTTGGGACAGTCTGGGTTTATTGGTGTCGGAAAACCGTGTCGCTAGGGGGTTCCTAAAATTGATGGGTTTGAAAAAGAACGATGATTTGGAGTGCCTGAAGGAGTCCTACATACCCTTTGACTACCTCTATGAACGGTATGGTCATAGCAAGTCCTATCGTATCTTCCATGATGAATTCTCTATCACTTCCTTGGGTCATATTCATCACAGGGTTTTTGTGTTTGTTGTTTGGTTCCAAGGTATAATAGTATTTCCAAGAAAAGGAGACAGGATTCACACTAGACTAGCTATGGTAGCCAAAACTTTAATGGAGGGGATCGAGGGGAAAAAATATACCATTGTCCCTATGATCATACCATTGTAATTTTCTACTACAGGTTTGGTTATTGGAGCATCTCCAAATGTGTCAATATCGTCAAAAGTTTCCATGAAGGGCGTGGAATGATCATATAGCCTTCCATCACCCTAAGAGAATGACTTACATCCCAAACAGGTTTGCTCAACCGGAAAATGATACAGAATATGCGTAGTTTTTTGACAATTTAACTGAGGACCAGGTTCAATGGATGTTCGAATGGTTCCCTACCAGTGAGTTCATCATCAGATCTAGGGACGCTCCGCACCTGGTTGATCGGGTTAAGAGGCATATACCCTTATGTTCCCATCAGGGTTATGAGACAGGCATGCAAGAAGCAATTCATACCGCGAGTTTCTAAAATGATTCATTACAGGGCAGATTTTCAGGATGACGACATCCCGTACAAATTTGAAGCTCACCATATGTGGCATCTAAAGGTTATTGTAGAAAGGGACACCATCGAGCCAGACAGGTGCCACGCAGGGCATGTACGCTTTTACCAATCATGGTTGGAAGACAGCATAGCAGGGATAGTTGAGCCGGGAATCGGTCGGGGAAACAGGGTCATAGACAAAGTTGCTGAAGCCCAAGTGAAATACAATAAACTGCGCAAAAAGGTTCATGAGTCCGAGGCCGAGCATCTGGAGCAACAAAAGACTATTATGGAACTGATTAATGAATGGAGGGAAATGGCTATCAAATCTAATGAAAGGCTGGAATATTTGGAGCAGGGTCTGATGAAGCAGGAGGGGAAGACGAGGAAAAAAGTCGCCGACTGCCAGATTGCTGAGGGAAGCGAAGGAGGACATCTAGCGAGAGTATACCTGTTGTTGGGCATGCACGACCTGGGGAACCTGATCGATGGAGCCAAGAAGATCAAGCCTGGGGAAGGTCTTTATAGGACCAAGTAGATTAGATTTACCTGCTTTTTCAAATGTAATAAGGCAGGGTGGCATTAATGACTTATCTTATTTAGTGTCGTTTTAGATTCATCTACTTTTACATTAATGAAATGAGGAAATTATTGGCACTAAAGTTCTCCAAATCAACTTGTCGCTAGGTCTTCCTCGGGCACAACGAGGCTCCCAAATTAGGACGCGAATTTACATTCCCGCACTATGTGTTTAGATACTTCAAATACTCTTTTTGGAACGCTTACTCACTTGGTTACCTTTTGTTTTTCTTTCCTTTTTTGATTATTCCCACTCCCCAAGGTTGGTTCACGCATACTGGCATCATCAACTTATCATACCAGATCCAGGGGTCCTCCACCTTCTCCTCCTCCAAGTGTATCAAAAGGCAAAGGGAAATCTAGAATGGATGATATGAACGGCATCAGGGCGAGCTTGAGCTTGGATGATATGGGCACTCAAGCCCCAAATGATGTGGTTTCACGATTCGAACAGAAAATACTCGAACTTCAAGGCGAACTTGAGCAGGTCCATAGCTTAGAAAACCTCTCTCTCACACTCAACATCCCAGACATCAATCACCCAAACACCCAAAACCCCCTACCACCTCAAAACACACCCAACAAAATCCCGCAGAATCCTCCCACACCTCACCAATATACAACCCCACCTCAATACCATCAAACCACCTACCATACTCCCAAAAATACCCTACAAATTATTCCCGAACCCCAAAACTCCACCAATGATCATCATTATGCCCAAACTCCTGGCCTTCACCAGAACAACCCTATATACGTGTTGATACCCAATTTTTCCTAAAATATTTCAAAATGCATATGTGTTTTCAACATCATGCATTAGCATCAATTGGTATTTTTTCATAATTTTTCTACGTTTTTATTAATTTGTCCAGTACTTTATTTCCAATAAATAATTACAAAATTGCATCACAAACGACTTCCAAACATTTCTTGATTTATTATTTATATTTATGGACCTATTGAGCCCAAATTATTTCATAATTAGCCAAACTGGCACCTTTTGGCTATAATTGCAATAACTTTGCAATTATAGCCCAATCATATAATTTTGTACCATTTTTTCACCAGAAATTAATCATTTATATTGTAACTACTAAATAAACTTTTTAAAACTATGTCTATGCATAAAATTCATTTTTATAATTATTAGCTATTTTTACAAATTATTTTTATTAATTTAAGATGGGTATTTAACAAAGAGCCACTTTTATTTCAATTCTAGCCTAATTAAATCAGCCCCCAAACCTTATTAGATCAACCTAACAGACCCCAAGCCCAATTCCTAAATCTACCCGGCCCAGTGCGGATTTAGTCTTGGTCGTTCAGGATTTCCCCTTTCCTAATTTAACATAAACGAACCCTTCCCCCCCAAACCCCTCATTTCACTCTCATTCTCTCCGCCGACACCCCTCTCCTTCTCTCTCAAGAATCCCTCTGCCCAAACCCTAATCCCCTCGCCATTTTTGGTTCGCCGGTAACAATGGTGGTTCCACCACCACCCCTGACCTTTATGGCTCCTCTCCATGGCTTGATTCTTGCATCTCTGAGGTCCTCAAGGGACCAGTTGGTTGTTCATTCACCCTCCCCGGTTCCGTGCTCACCATTCTCAGGCCACCATGGCCCTTCTGAGTAAGATGGATTTATTCTCTTGCTAGACCTATGGTTTCTAAGCCGGTCTCTCCCCATCTTTGGGTTATTCCTCTAAAAACCCTAATTTCATCTTTTACTCTTTAGATCTATAATATATCTGAGATTATTCCGAGTTATTTTACTATTTTCAGTAAAAAAAAATTATGTTTTTCGAAGCATTTCTTCATCTTCATAACTAGGGTTTTTGAGCTTCCTTTTCAGAATGATTTTCTCTGATTTTAAGGTGTTATTCTATGATTTTTATTGTGTTTAAACGATTTTCATTTGGGTTCTACCTTTACCTAACTAGTTTTGTTGAAAACCCCTAATTGATTGGTTTAATCTTTGGGTTCTGAGTTCGTCTTTACTATTCGTTCTCTCAACTTGTCTGCATGTTTGATTCTCATGAATTTTCTTCGATTAATATGAGTATTTTGTGATTTCTACCCTATTATGTTTATTAGGGTTTCCGATTCTTGCTTCTTTCACTTATACTACATTTGTTCTACTAATTCCTCTAGTCATTACTGTTTTCTGGTTGAATCCCTGATTCTACGTGATTTGTACCACTGTGTGCATTAGTGTTTCTGATTTTTTGCTTCTTCTTGCCTACTATGTGTTTATTCCGTTTGTTCATAAAGTTTTGTGTTAACTCTCTCCTTAATCAGAATTGTTCCTATTTGGTCCTATTTGAATTCCTAATTTTCTGTGATTAACACCTTTTACTGATTTCCTGTGATGATGTCTATACTGATTTCCAACCTGTAAATTATTTCTTACCTTATTATGTGATTGACTATTATTAGTTGGTTCTTATTGATTGTTTCCTTAATTAGACCTTTCTGTACCTAGCCTAATTACTTGCACTGGTTGAAATTATTTCCTTATTTATGCTCCAGTCATACATAATCCCTTTCCTTACTTGTTTCCTGTCTTGTACCGTTTGAAATGACTCCCTTAATTAAGGGAGTAGTTGGACTGATTGTTGCTCTAATTGGTTCTGAGCTCCATAACTTACTACCTAATTGTGTTTCTTAGCTTATTTTACCTAGTTTCAAACTACTATATATATGGACACACTCACCAACACAATGCACTCATACATACTCATACACTGAACTCAACACATACGAACACACTTAGTTCAAACTCTATCTCTCACACTCAAAGCTTTATCCTCTCTTTCTGTGTCACTTACTATTATTCTAAGTTAGCCGGCTGCAAACCAAGGCTGACTATTGTGCTCTCCTGTGCCTTCACCTTTGTGTTTACTGCCCATTTACTGGTATGCTCTGATTTTCAATTCAAGTCCCAAACCAATATGCTTCTTTTACTGTTTCAGTTTATCATGTTTCTAATATGCTTCTATTTGTGGTTTTGTTGTTCAACCTGCAACTAATATGTCTACTTTACTGTTTTAATTAGCATGCTTCTGAATATGTCCAACCCCATAAGGACCAGCCTGCTCATGAACCCCCTTTTTGTAGTATACCTTAATGTGACTCTGCCTTAATTATGTTTTCCCTTATTTCTATCATGAAACTTTTGTGCAAAGTTGTTGGATATCCTAAGTTGTTTGATCCTGTGTTGGTTCTAATATTCATGATATGCTGATACCATTAGCTAATCCCCTGTTTCCCTAAACCCCTATAAGAATTTTCATGCTCCTGTAACTATGTGTGCACTACATGTGCTCTATGTGTCCCCAATCCCCATCACCCCTGTGTATAGGTTTGTTCTTCCTGTTTTGGTTCTGTGTTCTTTAAGTATGGTTGAGTTTGATTTTGGTTCTATGTTTGATCTGCTGTTGTTTAGTTATATAACTCCCTCTCTTTTCAAAAGTTGTTTTACTAAATGACTCCCTCTTTTATTTCATAAAACTGTTTCAAGCAAGTCCTTTTTAACACTGTTTCCTTACTAAAACCTTTTCAAAACTATGTCAAGCACTCTTACTCTACTCCTAGGTCCTTAAGTTATGCCCCTCTAATGTGTGACTGCTTAGGGATCCCTATGAGATCCCTCTGAACTCTGATGCATTAGGGTTGGCACTTCCACACTGCACTTACTCAATTATGGTTGTGAAATCTGGGTGTAAGCACTGCCCGTGATCCTTTGAGGTCCTTAGGAAACTCTGACACACCCGGATATGAGAAAGGCCATGAAACATTTGGGCATTTGAGGTTCTGAGAATTTGGGCCTGTTTCCAGGCTCCCTATAGTGTAACTTCTTATTTTCTCTTATCTAGTTATGTAATTCATTCAATATTGGTTTGTAAGAATTGTTGTAAACGAATATTAGGGATGGATAGTGAAAGGGGAGGGTAGCCATGTCTGTTGTCAATATCAGTGGGTTAGAAACCATGCCTTAGGCTTACATTTCTATGTGCACATTAGAATCCATGTTTAGGACCAATACATTCTAAGCATGTCATGCATTAGATATCATGTTCTTAGGTTTACTGCTTCAGCATCTCGTTTGACATTATTTTCATCACTTAGAAATCCTGCTTCTAGGTTAAATAACAACACTAACATGAAAACTGTTGGTAGTGCATATTCTGAAATCATGCTGTAACTTTCTGTGCATCTAGAAATCATGTTTTTTTAGGGATTTTGCATATAAATCATTCTTCATCTTATCATGTTCATACTAGATACCCTGTTTTAGGATCTCACTAAGTCACACCTAGCTAAACTACTGATGAATGAAAAAGGGATATAAGACAGTCTCACATATGATTATCCTGTGTTAGATAAACTGGTAATAACCCATGTGTCTTTGCAACACTTAGAACAACATGCTTTAGGTAAAACAACCTCTAAACTATTTTAATAATTCTGGTAATTATTGTGCATTCCCCCACGCCTAGTCAAGCCTTAGGTACCAAACCTTTTAAAAAAAAAAACTGGAAAACTGTTTCCTTTTTTGTGTTTACTGCCTAATGGTTAACAAGCTTAAAATCAGTAGGCAAACTGATTAGGGCCCCTGCTTTTGGGTTTATAAAATTGAAACTGCATATCTTCTGTGTTTTTATATTCACTTAGACATCATGTTTTAGGATCCTGCTTAATAATACTGCCCTTTGTTTGTGTTTGAGACGTGCTGTTTACATGCAATATTTGTGGAGGTAAACCTGAGCCTCTTAATTGCTTGTTTCCTGTTTTTATCTGCTAAAGTCTTATTTGTTCTTGCCTGTCGCGTAGTATTTTCTCCTTTTAAACCTTGGGGGTCTTTCTAGAACTGTCTATAGGTAGAGGTCCTAATTTCCTCCAGGACCATTAAGAAGGGACGGGTAACAGCACGCCTAGAGGTCGTTAAATAAACTCGCTTAATAACCAGTAATGGGTGGGAAGGGTAGACATGGATATGATATCCGGTGCGCTAATGCCACGTATAGCCCCTCGTCTGAGGAGTGATTACCGGGCATTGTACTGATGTGATCCTATAGGATAAACAACCTAGGACCCCCCTTTAATCCCTTACACATGTGTGCTTAGATTGTAAAACCTCCGGAATTTTGTATATGTGATTAGACTCTAAATCTTTTAAACTTAAGCACATATGTGTGCTTGGACTGCAAATCTTCTCAAAACCTTCATCTATTTACCAATGTGCTTATTGCTTATATGCTATCTGTTCACAAAGTTTGTTTGCGCCGGGAACCACAGTTGTGGACTTAGAGGGGTTCCTAACACCTTCCCCTTGAAGTAATTTCAATCCCTTAACCTATCTCTGGTTATCTAATCTGTGTTTGTAAATAACCTTTAGTAGGTGCCCTAACGCACCTTAACTCGTTAGGTGGCGACTCTTCAATTCCTTATCCCTTTCCCAAAAGGAAACGAGTTGTCCCAATAATGTCGAATACCCTGACCGATCCGAAAGGGGAGGAAAGAGGGGGGCGCGACAATACGTAGAAACCCTACCTCACTCCACTCAACCCATATCCTATACACCAGAATCCGCCGAGAAGGACCTGCTCATCAAGAATATTGCTGAGGAGCTTAAGAAACTAACAACCTGAGTTCAGGGTGTTGAAGGATGTAAATGGATCGAAGGTCTGAATTACGAAGATTTGTGCATACAGTCGGATGTGGAACTGCCGGAGGGTTATAAACCTCCCAAGTTCGAAATGTTTTATGGAACGGGCGACCCCAAGGTTCATTTGAGAGCTTACTGTGACAAGCTCGTGGGGGTTGGAAAAGACGAAAGGATTCACATGAAGCTGTTTTTGAGAAGCCTTACTGGAGATGCCCTGTCTTGGTACATAATCCAGAATCCCAAGAAATGGGCTAATTGGGTGAGCATGGCGTCCGACTTTATAGACAGGTTCAGATTTAATACGGAGAATGCGCTGGATGTCTTCTATATCCAGAACATAAATAATAAGCCAACTGAGACTTTCTATGCTACTCGATGGAGGTCGGAAGAAGCCAAGGTTAGACCAGCATTGGAGGAGGAACAAATGAACAAGTTCTTTGTACGGGCACATGATCCACAGTATTATGAAAGGCTAATGGTCATTGAGAACCATAAGTTCTCTGATATCATCAAACTCGGAGAAAGGATTGAAGAGGGTATTAAAAGCGGGATGGTGACAAATTTAGAGGCACTGCAGGCCACGAATAAAGCATTGAAATCAGGTGGTATATCTAAGAAGAAAGATGTGGGAACAGTAATGGTTGCCCAAGGCCCAAAAACTCCAGTTGTATACCAAACATCTCCACCCACATACCAACCATCACCTCCCAAATATTATCAACCTGCTACCTCCTACCACACCTATAACACCCAACCATCCTATTATCAGTCACCTCTAACTCGTCCAAACTACTAAAAACCCAGGGCTAATTTTGACCGCAAACCACCCAGGCAGTACACCGCCATCGCTAAACTCATCGACCAGTTGTATGAAAGGTTGAAAGTCGCTGAATATGTCACTCCTATTCCCGTTGTGGCAATGGAGAATTCATCTCAGTGGGTCAATCCAAACAAGACCTGTGCATATCATTCCGACATGAAAGGACACACTATTGACGAGTGTCGCACCTTGAAAGACAAGATCCAAACACTGATTCATAGTAAGGTCATACAGGCGAAGGAAGATATACCCACTGTTCGCAACAATCCTCTCCCAGATCATAGGGGTGTAGGGGTAAATGTGATAGAAACTGATGAAGAATGGGATCCCGAGGGATCAATCGAGCTTATTCTAGAAGGTGATGATCCTAAGAAACCTGCAGTCACACTCAATCCCATTGTGGTGCAGGTACAGCCTCCAGTTGAAGTCAAGATAGCCGCATCGGTTCCTTTAGAAGTAGAAGTAACACCACTCATTGCATTTGAAGTGGAGGTGGCCACACCTTTCAGTGTAATAGTGGCATCCACACCACCTTTCAGTTCCAATGTTGTACCTTGGGATTATGTGGCCGAGGCTAGAAGAAAGGGAAAGTCAAAGACAGAAGAATCTGGCGCTACACAAGGAATGAACAGAACAGGAAGGGTTTATACACCTGAACATTTAGGAGAAAACAGAAAGCAAGCTTCTAACAAACCGCCCGTCATTGAAACTGGTCCAGATGACCTTTGGAGGAAGGTACATGCAAGGGAGTACTCTGTCGTTGATCATATGAACAAGACTCTCGCTCAGATATCTATCCTGTTGCTGCTGCAAAATTCTGAGGCACACAAGAATGCTCTAATGAAGGTGTTGAGTGAAGCATATGTACCCAGCAACATAACTGGTGGAGAAATGGCCAATATGGTTGGGCAAGTGCTAGAAAGCCATAAAATCACCTTCTACGAGGACGAGCTACCGCCTGAAGGGTTGAATCACAACAGGGCACTGCACATCATAGTGCAATTCAAAGATAAGTTTATCGCCAGAGTTTTGATTGACGGAGGATCCAGCCTCAACATTCGCCCATTGACAACGTTGAAGAGGTTGGGCAAAGTCCTACATGAAATACGAGAGGGAACTATGAATGTGAAAGCATTCGACGAGTCTCAGAGAGCTACCATTGGGGAAACTAATCTCTGCCTGCAGATGGGTCCTACATGGTTTGATGTTGAGTTTCATGTACTGGACATATCTGCCTCTTACAATCTGTTGTTAGGACGACCACAGATACACGCCGCTGGGACTGTAGCATCTACTTTACATCAGGCCGTGAAGTTCGAATGGAACCACCAGGAAGTAATTGTCCATGGAGATGGGAGCAACCCCATTTACACTAGTCAAACTATCCCGATGATTGAAAACAAAAGAAGGTTAGGTGGAGAAACTTACTATCGTATCGAGCAGGTCAACGCGATCGAGAAAGATAAGTGGTGGAGTAGCAAGATATCAAGCATGCTAGCATGGAGAGGATATGAGTCCGTCAAGGGGCTTGTTAAGAATCTTCAGGGCATCTCCAAACCAATACAGCCAAAGCATCATGGTACCACTTTTGGGTTGGAATACCAATACACCTGGCAAGAATACCAAGATTGGTCACCACCGTGGCATGGTCCATTCTATCCACTTGAGCAACATGTGCCAGAACTGAATCAGACCTTCCATCATGCCGATATTATATGGGGGTCAGAGGAAGAAGAAGTGTTGGCGAAATTAAGGAATTTGTTCTTGGAAGATAAAAACATGGACTGTTGTGTTGTCAAGGAGGAGGAGGAGGAAGGACTTACTATCCAAGCTGTGAAGAGGGGAGCATTCCTCAAGAACTGGATTGTTAGACCATCGAGGGACCGACGAGTCCCGGGGTAGCAAGGCTGAACGAAATTGTTTAGTTTTGCTTTTTTAGAAAAATGATTTCCCTTTTTGTATTTTATTTTAAATAAGATTTCCGATGTTCCAAAAACGTTATTTAAATTATTTGAAAAATCACTTTTGTTTAACGCTTTTAATGAATTGATGTTTATTATTACCACTTTTCTCTCGTATCTTTATCCTTACAACATTACTATTTCCTATCTCGATGAACCGACAACTGTGACATGTAATGAGACGACGCAACAAAAGGATAGTGATTCAGAAGAAGAGGATGCACTACCCGAGAAAATCGTCAGAGAAGTAGAGGATTTTGAGAACAAGCCTAAGTCCAACTTGGACGAAACTGAGATAATTAACTTGGGAAATTCTGAAACTGTCAAGGAGACCCGCATCATCATCCACTTGTCACTGTCAGAGAAAGAGGAATACACTCGGTTCCTGAAAGAATATGAGGATATCTTTGCATACTCATACTGCGATATGACAGGGTTGAGCACATCCATAGTGGCTCACAAGTTACCTACAAATCCAATGTGTTTTCCAGTGAAGCAAAAACTCAAGAAATTCAAGCCAGACATGAGCCTGAAAATCAAGACGGGTCAGAACAAGACAGTTCACGCCGGGGCAGCTGGTACGGAAACGGATATTTCCACATCAAGATGAGGCCAAATGGAAATTCTCTCCCAACTGGCAAGGTCCTTACATGGTTCATAGAATACTGACAAGAGGAGCACTCATACTCGCAGAGATGAACAGAGAAATCTGGCCAAAGCCTATCAATTCAGATGCAGTCAAAAGATACTATGCGTAAACCATTTTATGCTTCTTCATATGATGTAAATTGAATCGCTCGACCTGATTCCCGTTTAAGAGGGGACACGTAGGTAGCCTTGTGGGTTCGGTCACAATTCAATAAACTTTCCATTTTCCCATCATCAGAAACTAGGGCAGAATTTTGAGGATTTTTTAGGAGGACCCTCAAAATTCTACGGCAGAAGAAGTCGCTATGTCTCTGATCGTGCCACAGTCACTGGTTCATCTAACCAATTTTTAAACTATATTTTACTATGTCTTTGAAAACTATGCATGCCTGCTTTTGAAATAAACTCTGCTTCAGCAAATGCTTCCCCAATAATTTGAACAGGATCTTCAGACAGAGCGAAGCAAATCAAGCAAGCAGACGAAGACACGAACCAACCTTTCCCCTACAAAACTCACGATTTTTCTTTGAATGCAGGACAAGGAATATGCACACCTTGGAAACACCGCCTTCAAAGATACCAAACTCATTCTCGGCTAAGAAATACTCTGATATCACCTATTATTTATTCATTGCATGAGACTAAGAATTCTCTCAAATCTTGCATGAGGCTAAGCCATGCCTCCCTATTTGCATAAGGCTAAGCTCTGCCTTATATTTGAATGCAACTAAGCTCTGTCTCAATCTCGCATGAGGCTAAGCCCTGCCTCCATATTTGCATAAGGCTAAGCTCTGCCTTCTATTTGCAGGAGACTTAGCTCAGTCTCAATATTTGCATGAGGCTAAGCCCCGCCTCCCTATCTGCGCTAAACATTGCCTTCACTTGCATAAGGCTAAGCCCTGTCCCGAACTTTGCATGGGACTAAGACCTGTCCCAAACTTTGCATGAGGCTGAGCCCTACCTCCCTACTTGCATAAGGCTAAGCACTGCCTTCTTTTTGCATGGGACTAAGCCCTGTTTCGAACCCTGCATGAGGCTAAGCCCTGCCTCCGTATCTGCATAAGGTTAAACATTTCATTCACTTGCATAAGGCTAAGCCCTGCCTTCTCTTTGCATGGGACTAAGCATTGACCCGAATCCCGCACGAGACTAAGCATTGTCTCCCTTTGCATTATTTATTCTATTCTCTCGGGCTAAGCTCTGACCTAAACTCCATGCAAGACTAAGCCTTGTCTTGTCGCTCCTAGCATCATGTCTTTGCACCTCATGGGCTGAAATACTACCAGCTTGTCCGAAGGCGTCATAGTCTGAAGGCACCATCCTCATATCCGGAAGACACCATGCCATGGCCTGAGGATCTCTCAAACTTGCATATCATTATTCAAAGGCGTCATGGTTTGGAGGCACCATTTTCATGGCCTGCGAATCCCGTACCGCTCAATTCATGGCCTGGGACATCATGGTCTAAAGACGTCATCCTCAACCGTCCAAAGACAATCCTCATGGTCTGAGGGGAATTTGCATCATGTTTAAATTTACGCAAAGATATATGCTTGTAGTGCGTCTTTTATTTGCAGGTAACCCGGTGAGAAACCATCACCCCAATGGAAGAAATCCCGCTCCAGTCCCTTCACACTATTTCAATCCTGACCACTCACCGTAACCATTTCACCTATTCAAAACCTTGTGTCCGTTCTTGTGATAACTTCATCGATACATTTCGCCGGTGAATACGGAACTACACACGACCTGATTCCTGGAAAACCAGGAATATGTAGTCAGCTCGGAAACTAGAGTTCGGCCTATGTCTCTCGAATCACCCTAATCGGTCAAAATTGGCCATCATATCTTTACCCGATAACTCTTTCATCCTTCCCGGGTAAAGAGGGGGCAACTGTTGATACCCAGTTTTTTCCTATATTATTTTTAAAATGCATATATATCTTCAAAACAATGCATGAGCATCAATTAGTATTTTTCCATAATTTTTGCATTTTTAAGGATTTTTTATTAATTTATCCCAGTATTTTTATTATATAAACAATTACTAATTGCATCACAAATGGTTTTATGATAATTTTATTTGCTTAATTTTATCATTTATATCTATGCTAAGTGTTATTTATTTCACGCATAGCCATATTTACATTTTAGGGTTATAATTGTAATAATTTTACAATAATAGCCCACAAGTGCATAATTACTTTATTTCACAAGAAAATGACATTTTGTATTTTTATAATATTAAGTAATTATTTAAATCATTTTTATGCATCAATAGAATTTTTATCATTTATTAGCTATTTTGTAAATTATTTATCAAATTAATTGGGCATTTAACAAATAGCCTCTTTTAATTTGTTTTAATTTTAGACTTTAGCCCAAATTTTCACCCTAGCCCAATTAAAATTACAGCCCAAATACCCTGACCCAATTTTATAACCCGCCCAACCCAGCAGATCAAGTGTTGGCCGTTGATCTTATCCAGGACCATTTGCCTTTTTTAATTACACCAAATGACCCCTAACCCTAGTCATTTCTTCAACCCCGCCGCCCTTGAATCTCTCCTCCTCTCTTCTCTCTCAAACTCTCCCCTAACCCTAGCCGCTGTCACCGGAAACCCTTCAATCCATGGGGTTTCCCTTTGAGTTTAGGCTCCGGTCAGCCTCCTATCTTCACTGGTTGTTCGATTTTGTTGTTGGTTGAAGGAACCTCGAAGAGATTCAACTCAGATTCGGGCTAAACCTCTCATTTTTCTTGATTAACCTGCTTGTGTTCATCTCCATGTTTGTGAGTGCTATTATCTTCACGTTTATGGCTTAAACCTCTGGTTCCAAACCAGATTTTCATCTTACCTCTGTCATTTTTAAAACCTTAGTCTTTTGCTACTCGAGTCTGTTCATATCCTTGTAGATCTGAGATGATTTTAAGTTTATTTGATGTTTCTCTTTAAAAAAAGCTTATGTTTTTCCTACTATTAACTGATTTTAGTGTTTCTCTAAAACTAGGGTTTCGTCTCTTTGCGTTTCTGCAAAACTTTTCTAAAGAGTTTGAGTGTTTAATTCCGTTTCTCTTTCTTTTCTTGACTGGTCTTCATATCTATGTTCTAACCCCTAGGTTTTCTGCTTATTTCACTGATTTTTTCAACATTTGCCCGTTATTCTTTAGTTTTATCAATTAAAGGAGATTGACTGATTTTATTTGCTTAATTAGGGTTCAAATTATATTTTTCTGCGGAGATTGTTCCTTTTTGTGATTTTTACCTATTTTCCTTATTTGTGACTCATAATTGGTACTACTTGCCTTAATTAGGTTATTAGCCTGATATATGGGATTTAATCATTTTAACCGGCCCCCTAAATGTCTCTAATTTATTTATTTACCTTTATTAAACCTCAATCTGGGTTTTTAATTGATTCTCCCTTATTTTGAGGGGTCTTTCCCGGATTTTGTTGAGTTTAGCCCCAATTAACTGGTTGATTTTATTTGTACCTTATTTATGAACTCTGAATTATTTTTTCCCTTATTTGTTTTACCCTGCTAAGTGCTATATAATCCCCCATCTGATTTTTCAAAACACATGAATATACATAGACAAACACAGAAACACACACACAAACTCTTATTCACACACCCTCTCAATTGTAGTCTTTCGGTTACTTCTATTTGCTGCCCTGTTTAGCCGGTTGAAAGCCAAGGCTAGACCCTTGGATTCTACTTACTTTCATCTTCCTGTTTACTACTTCTTAACTGGTATGCTCCTATTTCTGTTATCATACTCTATTCAATATTCTATGTAGTTGAACCTATTGCTCTTGATCAGCATGACTTAATTCCTGTTAACTTGTCCTGTCCTATATGTTAGTATGGTTAGTATATTCCAGTTTGATCCATGACACTTGTCTACTTGTTTCTCAACTAGCATGCTTCGATTCCTGCCCTGTTTATGTGTTTTTTACCTTAACATGTTCCTAGTCAATTCATGATTCCTGTACTAATATGCTTTAAATTCCTGCTACTTTCCCTGTATGGCTGTCTGATTAGCCATTTAACTTCAGCATATTTTTGTTTGATCCATGATACTTGTTTATCTGTTTCTGAACTAGCATGCTTTAGTTTCTATCACCCTACTCTGCACTATGTGTTCTTCTAGCTGTTTACTCTTAATTTCAACATGTTGTTCTGATCCCGCCAAGTAATAGTTAATCAACTAAGCCAATTTATGCAATGTGAAACCTTGCTCTGTTTATTGTCTCACTACTGGAATTCATGCCTGAATTTAACCTGCTAAATATGATTCTATCTTGCTTGTAGTTTTTGTAATCTTGTAACTGTTCACCTTTAAGTCCAAACTGTTTTTTTCTAAAAAACTATCTCCTACTTTTATATATTATTTTCAACTCCTACTCTTAGATATCTAGGGTCCTGCCCCCCCCCCCCNGCACTGCTTAGGAGTCCATAAGACACCTCCAAACTCTGACACATTGGGGTTGGCCTTCCAAATTTGTCACAAAGTTATTTCTATGAAAGGTTCTGGTGTGAGCATTGCCTGGGGTCCCTGAAGCCCTTGGAAACATTGATACACCAGAAGCCCAGTTGTGTTATTATGAACTACTGGTGTACTCCAGATTTAATTGAAGGTCTGGCTTCCAGGTTGATTTTGGGCCTACCAAGGCTCCCTATAGTATAGTGATTTTCGTTATGAAATTCATTTGTATTGGTCTGTAATAATAATCCTTGTAAAATGGATATGGGGTTAATGGTAAAAGCTGGGGAGAGATTTTATATATCTTTTATCATATTTGGGTAGAAATCATGATTATAGGCTGTTATGGTGACTCCTTATGTGCATTAGAAACCATGCCTATAGGACTTATCTTATTACTTGTGATCATGAATTTTCATACATGCATCCTAGAAATCCTGCTTCTAGGCCATTTATCAATTCTGCATCAAGTATCATATTTTCAAAACGTCCCTATGTGCATTAGAAATCATATTTCTAAGATCTTCTTTGTTAAACTCGCTTGGAAATTGGTTAACACCTTTACTCACTTAGACATCATGCCTATAGGAAGTAAGTCAAAAAAATCAGTTTCTATGTTTAGATATCATGTCTATAGGAAATAATTCTTGTATCAGTTTCAGCACATAGAAAGCATGCCTATAGGAACTAAAAAGATGAAATGTGCCCGTTAAAATCAATCACTGGCTTATAAATTATGGTCTGACTAACGCTTAGATACCATGTCTATAGGATTCTATCCGGTTATCACTTAGGCAAGCTTGTAGGATAATTAAAATCCTGAGTTTTAAAATTGTGTTTGTTTGACTGCTTGTAAACTTGCCCAGATTCAGTAAGTGATAAAAATCAGTAGGCAAACTGATAGGTACTCACAACCTCGCTTTAATAAAACTGCTATATATTCTGTTTATGCTCATTTAGATATCCTGCATATAGGATCCTAAATCATTAAAAATTGTTTGTTAGAATAGCGTGCATTTGTTTGTCTATTTGTGGAGGTAAACATGATCCCCCTTAATTTCTACTTATGTGACAATCCTACTTGATTTTTGTCTGTCGCTTAGTTTTCTCCTTCTAAGCAACATAGGTGAGTCGAGAACCACCTTAAATAGAGGTCCTAAACA
Source organism: Nicotiana paniculata (assembly GCA_005239505.1). Lineage (NCBI taxonomy): Eukaryota > Viridiplantae > Streptophyta > Magnoliopsida > Solanales > Solanaceae > Nicotiana > Nicotiana paniculata. Next base: position 46,502 of record ML329018.1, read on the forward strand.
CCTCTAGGGCCATAGGTAAGGGACGGGTAATGCACGTATAAGGTACATACTGGATGTTATTAGAACGCTTAGGAAATAATTGAAAAGGGAAGGGTAACTGGGTAGTAAAGTAGATGATGACATGTGCTTTAATGCTACGTGTAACACCTCTATTTGAGGAAGGTTACCGAGTATTTCATAGAAGTGATCCTATAGGCTAATAAACCTAGAACCCCTTTTATTTCTGTTTTAAAGTAATCTCTATTTGTTTTTAAATAGTTTTATTTTTCTTTATAGACTAATTCGCTTAAATTGAGTTTGGTTGGGACCTACCATTGTGGACCTCGAGGGGTGCCTAATACCTTCCCCTCAAGGTAATTTCGAGCCCTTACCCAATCTCTGGTGATGTTAATCGGTTTATGAGTTATTTGCTTTAGGTGCCCTAACGCACCTTAATCCGTTAGGTGGCGACTCTTCAAATCCCATACCCCATCCCAAAAGGAAGGGAGTTGTCCCAAAATGTTGAAACCCCGGACTCCGCGAGGAAAAAAGAGGGGTGCGACAACAACTTTGTAATATGCGGCTTCAACCCATTTTGTGAAATAGTCTACGACCACTAGAATAAATCTATGCCCATTTAAAGCAGCGGGTTCGATCATACCGATCAAATCCATGCCCAAGAAGAGAAAGTCTAGGGTGCATTTGTTGCATTGAGTTCATTGGGTGGCACTCGTATCATATCAACATGTATCTTGCATTGGTGACACTTCTTTGACATACTTGATGCAGTCTGTTTCCATGGTCATCCAGAAATACCCTGATCTTAGTATTTTCTTGGCTAAGAAAACACCATTCATGTGCGGCCCGCAAGTTCCGGCGTGTATTTCCTCAAGCAATCTGGATACTTCCTTGGCATCGACACACCGTAGTAACCCCAGGTCAGGAGTCTTTTTGTACTGAATTCCTCCGCTTTGAAGGAAGTGGTTGTCTAACCTTCAGAGTGTGCGTTTCTGAGTATGATTTGCATGCTCCGGGTACTCTCCTTTTGCCAAGTATTCTTTGATGTCGTGGAACCATGGATTTCCATCACTTTCTTCTTCAACATGAGCACAATAAGCTGGCTTCTTATGGATTCCTATTGGGATAGGATCGATGAAATTCTTGTCTGGGTGTTGTATCATGGAAGATAAAGTTGCCAATGCATCTGCGAACTCATTCTGAACCCTCGAAACATGTTTGAATTCTATCTTCGTGAACCTCTTGATTAGCTCTTGTACACAATACAGATATGACAATATTTTGGTTTCTTTGTGGCGCATTCTCCTAAAACTTGATGCACCAAAAGGTCAGAATATCCAATCACCAGTAATTCTTGAACATTCATGTCAATGACTAACCTGAGTCCCAAGATGCAAGCCTCATATTCTGCCATTTTTTTGGTACATGAAAACTTGAGTTTTGCAGATACCGGATAGTGTTGTCCTGTTTCTGACACTAAGACAACTCTGATACCCACTCATTTGAAGTTTGCAGCTCCATCGAAGAACATTTTCCAACCATCTTATGCTTCGGTGATATCTTCTCCCACAAACGATATCTCCTCGTCAAGAAAATACGTTTTCAGTGGTTCGTATTCTCCGTATACATGATTTTCTGCCAAATGATCCGCCAATAATTTCCCTTTGACCGCCTTCTGAGTTACATAAATGATGTCGAACTCACTCAGCAATATCTGCCATTTTGCTAACTTTCCTGTAGGCATGGATTTCTAGAAGATGTATTTCAGCGAATCCATCCTTGATATGAGATATGTGGTGTAGGCACAGAAGTAGTGCCTCAACTTTTGAGCTATCCATGTCAAAGCGCAGCATGTGTGATCCAGCAAAGAGTACCGTGCTTCATAGGGTGTGAATTTCTTACTCATATAATATATGGCCTGCTCCTTTCTTCCCGTCTCATCGTGTTGTCCCAAAACACAACCAAAATGCCCATCTAGTACGGACAAATAAAGCAGCAAAGGTCTCCCTGGTTCGGGTGGGACTAGAACAGGTGTTTTAGATAAATACTCCTTAATTTTGTTGAAGGCTTTCTGGCATTATTCAGTCCAGATCTTTCTTCAGCATTTTGAAAATTTATTCACATATCACGGTTTATTGTTCTATGAAACAACTGATGTAGTTGAGACGCCCTAAGAAACTCATCAAATCTTTCTTGTTCTTCGGAGGTGGCAATTCCTAGATAGCTTTGACCTTTGACGGGTCCAATTCAATCCCTCGTCGGATGAAGATGAATCCTAGCAATTTTACGGCGGGGAACTCCGAAGGCACACTTTGCGGGAATTAATCACTCTGAGAACCCTGGCTTTGATTTGCTTAGTGACTTCCTCTTTTATTTTCAAACTCATATCTAGCTTGAATTTTTAGAGTTTCTATTTTACAGATGGACACATGGGATCGGTAGGTAGCTTGTGAGCCACTATGCATGTGCTCAAACCGGTCATATCATTGTAGGGCCATGCAAAAATATCTTCATACTCTTTCAGGAACCAGATGTATTCTTCCTTCTCTGACAATGATAGATGAATGCTTATACGTGTTTCCTTGACTGTTTCAGAGTCTCCTAAGTTAATTGTCTTAGTCTCGTCTAAATTAGACTTAGGCTTGTTTTCAAACTTTTCCACTTCTCTGACAATTTCCTCAGGCATTATATCATCTTCCAGATCCTCAGAATCACTATCCTTATGTTGCGTTGTCTCATTACATGTCACAGTCGTAGGTTCATCGGGATAGGTAATAATAATGTTGTAGATATAAAATGTAAAGAATAATAATAAATACTAAAAATAACAATGCATTAAATAAATCTTGAAAACGCCAAACAAGTACGGCTCGATGACTCGAGCAATTATTTCAAAACAAAATACTGAAAATGTCTAAGATGCTCATAAAATTGCCTAAAAAATAATTGATGCTAATTGCCAGGCTACCCAGGAACTCAACGGACCCATGATGGTGCAACAGTCTAGTTCTTGAGAACAACTCCTTTCTCCACATTCTGAATAGTAAGGTCTTCCTCCTCTTCCTCAACTATCACACTGCAATCCATGTCTTCATCATCCAGAAATAGCTTCCTTATGCAAGCTAAAGCTTCATCTTCTTCAGACCCTCACATCATGTCAGCTTGATGAAATCTCTGGTGCAAATGTGGTACTGGTTCAGTGGATAATAAGGACCACGACATGGCGGCGACCAATCCTGGTACTCTTTCCAAATGTATTCATACCCAAGCCCAAAAGTTGTACCATGAAACTTTAGTTGTACCAGTTTGGTGATCCCTTGGATATTCTTGCCGAGACCCTTGCCAGTCTCATACCCTGTCCATATCAATATGCTTTCCATCCTGTTGCTCCACCATTTGTCCTTTTCAATTGTGTTAACGCGCTCAATGCGATGGTATGTCTCTCCACCAAGCTTCCTCTTGTTCTCGATGACTGGAACAGTCTGATTGGTATATATGGGATTACTCCCGTCTCCATGGATGATCACCTCCTGATGGTTCCACTCAAACTTCACAGCCTGATGCAGAGTAGAAGCTATGGCCCCAGCAGTATGTAATCAGGGTTTTCCCAACAATAGATTGTAGGTAGAAGATATATCCAGCACTTGAAACTCAACATCAAACCAGGTTGGGCCCATCTGTAGTCTGAGATTGACTTTCCCGATTGTGGCCCTCCGAGATCCATCAAACACCTTCACATTCATGCTTCCTGTTCGTACCTCGTACATGCCTTTACCTAGTCTCTTCATAGTAGTCAGTGGACATATGTTGAGGCTCGAACCCCCGTCTATCAGGACCCTGGCAATGAATTTGTTCTCAAATTGCACTTTGATATGTAGTGCCCTGTTGTGAATTAGTCCTCCCGGTGGCAGCTCGTCTTCATCAAAAGTGATTTTGTGGCTTTCCAATACCTGCCCAACCATGTTGGACATTTCCCCGCTAGTGATGTTAGTGGGTACATAAGCCTCACTCAACACCTTCATCAGGGCATTCCTGTGTGTCTCAAAGTTTTGCAGCAGTGATAAAATGGATATCTGAGCAGAAATTTTGTTCAAATGGTCAACCATAGAGTATTCTCTCGCTTGCACTTTTCTCCAAAGGTCGTCAGGGTCAGTCTCAATGACAGACAACTTAGACGCAGCTTCTTTGCTTGTTCCTCCCAAGTGCTCGGGTGTATAAACCCTACCAGTTCTAGTCATGCCTTGTGCTGCACCTTTTCTTCCATTTTCGCTTTTCCTTTCCTTCTTGATTCCGCAACATAATCCCATGGTATAGCATCAGACTTATAAGATGGCGTAGGTGCTACCATCACAGTGAATGGTGTGGTCACCTCGACTTTACGTCTACCTCAACTTCGATCGGTGCCTGGGTTTGTACCACGATAAAAGTGAGAGTGAATGGGGATGTTTTAGGATCACCCCCTCCCGAATGAGTCCAATTGGCCCTTTCAGATCCCATTCTTCATCGGTCTGTATCACATTTACTCCCTCACCTATGTGATACGGAAGAGGATTGTTACGAACATTGGGTGCAACTTTTTTTGCCCCGTATGACTTTAGTGTCAATTAATGTCTGAATCTTGTCCTTTAGAGTGCGACACCCATCAATGGTATGTCCCTTCATGCCTGAGTGATAGGAACATGTCTTGTTTGGGTTAATCCATTGAGAAGAGTTTTCCATAGCACCAACGGGAATGGGAGTGACGTAACCGGCAACCTTCAGTCTCTCGTATAGTTGGTCTATGGGTTCAGCAAATGGAGTGTATTGTTTGGGTGGTCTACAGTCAAAATTTGGTCTTGGTTTTTGGTAATTTTGGCGGGCTGGTTTGAGTGGTAATATTCGGGTTGGGTGCTATAAGTGTGGTAGGTGGAAACAGGTTGTTGATATGTGGAGAGGTGTTTGGTATGTGAGAGTAGACATCAGACCTTGGGCTACCATTAATACACCCACTTCTTTCTTCTTGGAGATACCTCCTGACTGCAAAGATTTATTGTGGCCTGGAGTGTTTCAAAATTTGTCACCATTATGCTCTTGATCCCTTCTTCTATTCTTTCTCCCAGCTTGATGATGTCAGAGAATTTACGGTTTTCAATAACCATTAGCCTTTCGTAGTATTGCGGGTCTTGAGCTCTGATGAAGAACTTGTTCATCTGTTCTTCTTCAAGTGCCGACCTTACTTCTCCACGGAGTAGCATACTCGCAGAAGGTTTCCATGGGTTTTTTCTTGATATTTTGAATGTAGAAAACGTCTAGTGTGTTTTCTGTGTTGAACCTGAATCGATCCATGAAATCTGACGCCATGCTCATCCAATTAACCCACTTCTTTGGGTTCTGACTGATGTACCAAGACAAAGCATCTCCAGTGAGGCTCCTCATGAACAACTTCATACGAATTCATTCATCTTTGACAACCCCCACAAGTTTGTCACAACATGTTCTTAGATGCACTTTTAGATCACTAGTTCCGTCGAACATTTCAAACTTGGGAGGTTTGTAACCCTCCGGTAGTTCTACATGTGGTTTAATGCACAAGTCCTCATATTTCAAACCCTCAATGCCCTTGCCACCTTCGACACTCTGAACTCTGCCAGTGAGCTTCTTGAGTTCTTCTGCCATGTTCGTGATGAGCAGGTCCTTCTCGGTGGATTCCGGTATATATAGGGTTTGTTATGGGGTATGGGGTAAAGTTTCCACATATATGGGATTGCTTTGGTGGAATCCAGGAATCTGGGAATAATGGTGGTCATTGGTTGAGTTTTGGGGATCAGGAGTATGTTACAGTGCAATCTGAGGAGTGTGGTAAGTGGTAGTTTATGGGTATTGAGTTGGATGGTGATGGTGTTGTGGAGGAGTAGGTACCGGTGGAGGGTTATGGTTCTGAGGAGGCGTGGTGTATTGATGTGGTGTGGGAGGGTTTGGCAGTGGATTTTGGTTCTGTGGATTTTGTGGAAGTGCGGGGTTTTGAGCGTTTGGGTTTTGTTGGTTGACATCAGGGACGTTTAAGGTTAGGGAAAGGTTTGCTAAGTTTTGGACCTGCTCAAGTTCTCCGTGTAGCTCCAGCATGTTCTGTTCCAGGCGTAGGATCAATTCGTTCTGTGATGGAGTACTCCGACCATCCGAAGTTTCAACGTTTTCTGCATTGTCCTTTCTGATACCACTTAAATCGTCCATCTTTCCTTTCCCTTTGCTTCTGCCTTTAGGATAACTTGGTGGAGGAGGAGGTGGGGGACCTCTGGATCTAGTGTGATATGTGGATGATAGTATGCACGAATTGACCTTAGGGAATGGGAATAATCAAAATAAAGAAAAATAAAAGGTAACCAAGTCAATAAGGGATATTGAAAGAATGCTTGCAATATTGAACATGCTTTGCGAAATTATGTAATAAATTCGCGTACTAATTTGGGGACCTCGTTGTGCCCGAGGTAGGCCTAAGCGACACATAGACTTGGAGAAAATTGGTGCCAATAATTGTGTCTTCATTAATGTGAAAATAAATCAAATCCTTACTAAAACGACAATAATGAGAAAGTCACTAATAGCATTTGCCTTATTATAATCGAAATCTAAACTAAGCTAGAAAGCAGTAAAGAACATCATTTCCTAATCTACTTGGTCCTAAACGATACTAAACAATATAAGTCATCAATGGCACTTGGCCTTATTACATTTGAAAAAGCAGATAAATCTAATCTACTTGGTCCTAAACGATACTAAACAATATAAGTCATCAATGGCACTTGGCCTTATTACATTTGAAAAAGCAGATAAATCTAATCTACTTGGTCCCAGAAGGACCTTCCCCATGCTTGGCTCTTTTGACTCCATCAATCAAGTTTCCCGGGTCGCGCATATCCAACAATAGGTAAGCCTTTGCTAGATGCCCTCCTTTATTGCCATCTGTGTTCTGACAATCTGAAAGCCTCTTCCTCATCTTTCCCTCAAGCTCCATCAACCCTTGCTCCAAATATTCCAATCTCTCTGTCGATTTAGTGGCAATTTCCCTCCATTCATTGATTGCTTCCGTATCCACTTTGTGTTGTTCCAGATGCCTAGCTTCTGACTCGAATACCCTTTTGCGTAACCTCCTATAGTTGACTTGTGCTTCAGCAACATCATCTATGATCCCGTTTTTCAGATTAATTCCTGACTTGACGTCTCCTGCTATATCGTCCACTAACCATGATGGGTAGAAATACACATGGACAACATGATACATGTCTGGTTCAATAGTGTCCTTTTCCACGATAATCTTCGGTTCCACATATGCTATGCCTCGAACTTGAATGAAATAACATCCCCTTTAAAATTTATTTTGTACTGGACCATGTTGGAAACCCGAGGTATAAATGAGTAGTCTCTCTTGACCTGATGATGAACTCACTACTAGGAAACCATTAAAACATCCAATGTACCTGCTCGTCTGTCAGATTGCTGAATAAACGCACCCAGCTTACAGCATTTCCCAATTGTGCAAACCTTCTGGGATAAATGTTATTCTCTTTGGGTGATGGTAAGATATGTAATCGTTTAATGGTCATCGTAGAAGTTCATGTCGATATTCTCCCCTCTGATAATGTTCCAATAACCGAACTTGCAGTAACAGATTACAACCCTCGAAGTGTCCGAACCCCTGCTTGCACCGATCTAGAGCGCGATACATTTCAGCCAAGATCATGGGGAAGATATTATAGGTTTGTCCCTCGATGCCTTCCATTAGGGTCCCAGTGAACATGGCTAGACGAATGTGGATTCTTTCCCCTTTCATCGGAAATATCAGCAATCCCAAGAAGTAGACAATGAACACATAACTCGACGGTGCATCCAACCCAAGGAAATAATGGCAAGTTCATCATGATGAAGGCGATATGACTTGTTGTGCCCATAACGCTCATAAAGGAATTCAAATGGGATGTATGACTTCTTCAAACAAAGCAACTCATCATTTTTCTTGAAACCTAGCATTTTCAGAAAATCGCGAGGGGTGGATTCTCTGGAACTAATAAACCTGGACTATCACATGGCAGCTTAGTGAAGCCTCCTATTTCTTCCAAGAGAGGAGTCATTTCTATGTTACCAAAGCAGAAGACGACCCTTTTCTCATCCCAAAACATAGTGGCGGCCTAAATCAATGCTCTATTTGGTCGGATGTCTAGAAAGGACGGTAAATTACCAAGGACCCTTCTCACGTGACTCTTGTTGCTAGGAGCGAGATTTTTCCACCAATTAAGAAACAGAGGTGGGATGTTTTGGACAATGTCGAACCTGGGGACTTCGTGCTTCATTCTCTGCAAACAAATAAGTTTAGCCCTCTCTCCTTCCAAATTCGACCATTTACACACTAATGATCAACATATTGGCATATTTTCTCCAAGTAATGCACATAGCATGATGGTGTCCATTGGGATTGTGGAAATCCCGTCGGACTTTGGACAAGACTTATCTTAGCGGGCTATCACGTTAACAACATTCTAACCAATACTAGGTTTGACATGATGCCTGTACATTTTATATTGGAGTAAGGTTTCTAGAATGGCCTAGACCGGTACTCTTAAGTGGACAACTTAAGAGGGAAAGGCACGGGACCGTCGACTGCATCGTTGATCGACTAGTCTACCGCAAATAAGCCTTTTCGATTTAAAAAGGGTAATTTTAGAAGAGAGCGGACACTTATCAAGCGCCGCTAAGTTGATAATTGGTACGAGTGGAGTATGATGTGGAGCATGCTTTATGCAAATATAATAACACGTTGTCAAGTATTTTCATGGTAAATATGTAAAAGCGATAAATACAGTATTAAAGTAAAACATGAAAGGCATAAAAGAAAGATAGGGGAAGAACTTAGTTCGTGGAATATATGAGAATGTAATAAAGCAATCAAGGGAGTAGGGACGGGAGAGGCATGATATAGTAGTCTTTAAACAATGAAGAGTAGTTAGAGCAAATAAGGGCGAATAGGGAAAGGGATGTGCATGTTATAACGGGTTTAAACAAGTAAAGGTTAACGGTAAGAGGGATGTGCATGTAATAGCAAAATTTAACAAATAAAGATGGAAAAGGAATGTGCGTTTTATAACAAAGAAAACTAATCCGCAAAAGCCAAGTTCATTATGGTAAGAGCCTAAGTATGCCCCAGCAGAGTCACCATGCTATCGGGTCCCATTTTCTCACGAAAGTGGGTTTCGACATCTAAAAACTCTTTTAAATGGAGGACATGTATTAAAAGAGAAGAGTCACCACCTAACGGTTTATAAGGTGCGTTAGGGAACCTATTATGCAAATGACTCTATTTGACTAGTCAACGTCACCAAAGATCGGGTAAGGGCTCAAATTACATCAAAGAGAAGGTTTTAGGCATTCTTAGAGGTCCACAACTATGGGTCCCGGACGAACTTGAGATTATATGCATTACAATTAGGCTAAGTGATCAAATAAACAAAGCGAATGTAAAATTCAAAGAATTTCATTACAACATAATTAGTAGAGATCTCGGTACGAATATAGGGATATAACTATTTGGATATAATAACAACATATAAAAGAGGGGGGAGGGGGTCCTAAGTTTTTTAGCCTAAAGGATCACCCTGTGCAACATAAATATTACTTCGCAACTCCCTTGAGATAGGGAGTTACTCATATTATTCAGTGGGCACAAACTATCATCTCCTGCTACCCAATTACTATGTCAAAGTTTTTTACTTGAAGCGCGCTAATTCAATTCTAAGTCTCACTCTATGCGTGCACTACCCATCCCATTCCTATGATCCAGGAGGTATTGGACCTCTACTAGGGAGGTTCTATACCTTACTTAGATGGCTCAAAAATGTCAAAACTAGGCGACATACAAAATGCATATTGGATTTCAAATATGGGCAGTTGAGGGCTCAAGTTAGCCTCCACACTTAAGCAACAAATTCACGCGAAACATGTTTTCGTGTTAGGCCGCTTTAGAATTAAGAACCTTAAGCCCTATAGATATGGTTTCTATGTGACTATGCATTAAAACATACAAGCGGTTTCAGAGGCTAGGCGCTGCTTATCTCCAAATAATTATATGATTGTTGCATGCTGATTTGAGATTGCAGATTTCCAGTTATTTAACTATAGATGATGTGTCTAGGTGATTTACGCACTAAGTGACAGAAATCTATTGGCGGAAATCGCAGAATTATTCAAGCTTTTCTGACAATATCATAAACGAGCAAGTAGACAAGTAGTGTGAGTGTGTGCTTCTCTTAATGACATGATTTCCACAGTGCACATAGAGATTGAATGGCATATATAGCAAATGAAACATTGAATCCTATAGGCATATTTTCTACCTTTTTATGCAAACATCAGAATTTACCCATTCCCCATTTTTACTAGCACCCCAATTGTTTATTACAAAGTTATTACAACCCCAATAATGAATATGATTACAAATATTATAAAAATAATGATAGTAGGCCCACAACATGCCCAAAAGAAATAACCAGAACTGCTGGGCCTTCAACAATTTTCCCATGGTATACCCAAATTTTCAACAAGGAACCATATTTATCAGCACAACACAGAATCCATAGAAGAGCTCAAAGACAAATCACACAACCATAGATCAACCATATTACCCATGCATTAAATCACTTAAATCAACCAGATTACATGTTCATTAGACAATAGGAAGAAGGAATTGAGTGAGGTAGTTCAGGTTTCAGTAGTAGATAAAGTGGCTAAAAGATCCCAAACCCTAGTATGTCAGAGTTCACAAGAGTCTCAAATGGACCCCGAGCAGTGATCCCTCTAGGGAGGTCAGTAGAAAGAGTCTTGGTGGCCTTGGCTTTCAGCCGGCCAAGAATGATAGGTTCAGAATAATATAGGTAACAAATGAGAGAGAATGGACAATGGTTAAGGGGCAGGAGTTGAGAAAATGCACTTATAGCTTAAAGTAGACACAGAAAAGTTGAGCATACGGAGTAGTTAATCAAACATGTCATAGGAATTAGAAGCAGGTTCGGCAGGACTTCAACACTTAGCAAAGTAACACATAAGCAGCCACATATTGAAAGAGTTTGGGGAGAAACAAGTTTGCAAGATTGACAAAAGTTATCATACATAGGTGCATAATACCAAACAAGTTTAAGTAAGGCACTGACTTAGATATTTGAAGCCTAAAGGTCCTAATTATGTCAAATATGGTATGGAAACACAAACTAAGATGGCCATTCCAAAGGTTTCAAATAGTCATTAAGGATATCAGACTAAGCAAAACAGAAACATATTGTGAATGAGTAGATCATAATTGATAGAAAAGGTCTTAGCACACATTAGAACACATTACATATGCAAGACTATCATTAGAGAGATTCAGAATAGAGTAGGCATTCAGGTATTGACATAGTAGACTAATTAACTAAAGAAGGTCCAAGTGATGCCAGAGATTCATCCTAATATCATGAAACAAAACAGTTCAAACATGGTAGGGAAAATAAGTTGAGATAACTGTTCTAAAACCTCAAGCAATCACTAAAGGAGTATAGGATCAAGTGATTATATTGAGTGACACAACAGCATGGAAATACGTCATAGTTAACAGTGAAGGTCTTAACACAGGTTATTACATATGTGAGGCATTCATTATAGAGATTGAGGACAAAGCATGTAAGCATATTCATGAACATTCAGGCCCCAATACATTAGCTAAACGAGCTTAGGAGGGTTCAGATTATCCAAGTTAGACATAGACAATCTCAGAATTAGCAGCATTAGGAGAAGTTAAATGCTAAAGAGATTTAAAACGAGTGTAAAGCTAACAGAGTTGTGCATAAAGTAGCCCAGAAATACATTAAGCCATAGATTTTAGACGCGAGAGCACATGCAAATCAGAGACACATAAAAATAAAACTGCAAAAGGTCAAGTGACTTACCAGCTAAACGAACAACGTAAAGAACAAAAATTCCACAAGAACCCAGAATCTCAATGGGTCAAAGTTCCCAAGAGCTTCAAAAGAACCCTGGGCAATGCTCGAACCAAGAGAACGTTCGAATAATAGAATCTCAGTGGCCTTGGCTTTCAACCGGCCAAAATAAAGTACAGAATAAGAGAATGAGGGAATCACAGAACAAAGCTCCAATTTTTAGTGAAAGTATATCGATTCAGCTCTGTCTCAAAGGGGAATGGGTAGGGGTTTATATAGTGATGGAAATCGAACAAGTAAACAAAGAAACACGGTAAAGTCAAACATAAATAAGGAAGTAATAACATGCAGAATCAATAAAAATCGGATTAGGGAAAAAATAGGTAAACCATAGTTGGCAGAATTTTGAAATTGGCAGGAAATCTTGGCTAATCGGACCCATATAGCCTGGTCATGATGTATATTGACTAAATACTGTCCAGATTCAAGCGATTAAAGTTGAATGGACATATTCTAAGAGATAGTACTTGCCATGTTTAGGAAAGTACTAGATGATACCATAATTTTGTAGAATATAACGAGATAACACACAAAAGGTAAGGAAATCATGGAGAGAATCCATGGTTAAAACGGATTTGGAGAGATTTGAGAGGGAGGCTAGGGTTTTTGTGGAGAGGAGAGAATTTTAGGGCGGCGAGTTAAAGAGAATGAGAGGATTAGGGTTGGGGTGGGCAATTAAAATGAGGGTCGTTGATCTTGAAAGATCAATGGCTGAGATTTAAAATGAACAGGATGGGTTAATTAAAACGGGTACCGACCGGGTCTTGTAAAGGGGTCGTCTGACTTTGGGTTGGGGTTACTGGGCTAAGGTGTTGGGCCATTTTTAGTCCGAAAATTGATTTAAAAAAATTGTGCCAGCCTTTTAAACACACATAATTTCTCAAAATAATTTATAAAAATAATTAATAAATAAACAAAAATATTTTTATGCACTAAAATGATTTAAAATAATAAAAAATGCTTTTTCGACTCCAATAATATAAATAAGGAGCATTTGTATATGAATATAGGCTATTATTAAAAAATTGCGCAAATTGCTTTAAAATGCTAATATAATTATATAGATAAAATGAAGTAAAAATATTATGAGGCATATATGAGGATACAAAAGTAGTGTTGGATGATTAAATCATCACAAATAATTCAAAGGGATACTTACTAAATAATTATGTAATTTTAATGCAAGAAAATTAATTTTAAAGCTCTAAAAATTATGAAAAATTATAAAAAGTGCTTGTATAGATTTGTAAGCTAAATAATGATGCAAAAATAGTATTTTGATAGTATATATATTATTTGAAAAAATATTAGAGCAAAATTAGGTATCAACAAGGCCACTAAATTTTGCTTTTTGGTTGCCCAAGACACAAGACTTGAGTCAAGAAAATGTGTCATACCTGAGGTGCTCTTTCTATCCACAAGTAAATCTTCATAATCAGCATCAGCGTATCCCACTAGATTAAAATTACTACCTTTTGGATACCAAAGACACAGATCAGTGGTGCCTTTTAGATATCTCAAAATTCTCTTGACAACAGTCAAGTGAGACTCCTTTGGATTTGCCTGAAATCTTGCACAAAGGCTTACTTTGATGTGATGACCCAAAGGGTCATCTTATAAATTAAGACACTATTCTGGGCTCATAAGCCTTAAAAAGATAAATTTTAGTTACCTCAATTTACGTGCGCAGCCCGGGCGTAAAACGTAAAGCTTTTATGTGAAAATATGAGAAATAATGATTTTGGGAATTTAAAATTTGGTTTTAGTTGACTTCGTTCAACACTTTGAGAAAACAGACCCGGATCCGTGTTCTGACAATTCCGAGAGGTTCGCAGTAAAATATGGGACTTAGGCGTATGCCCGGAATTGAATCCCGAGGTCCCTAGCCTTAGAAATCAATTTTTGAAGAAAGTTGTTTTGCTGGACTATTGAGGAAATAAAAAAATAAACTAATGTGTGAAAATTGTTGGTATCGGGCCCGTATTTTGGTTCTGGGGCCCGGTACAAGTTTATTATGATATTTAAGTCCTATCTGTGAAATTTGGAGAGAATCAGAGTTGATTTGACGTGATTCGGACGTCCAGTTGAGAAATTGTGAAACTGAAGTGTTCTTGAGGAAAATCATGAGTACGAGGTTAAATTCATAGTTTTTGATGTTATTTTGATGATTTGATCGTACGCGCAAGTCCGTATGATATTTTTAGACTTGCGTGCATGTTTGGTTTAGAGCCCCGTGGGTTCGGGTGAGTTTCGGGTAGGCTACGGAGTGATTAGAACTTAGAAATCTTAGTTGTGCATCTGGTGTCTGTCACCAGGTTCAGGCTTCGCAATTGCGAAGTCAACAGACCTGGGAAATGCGACATTTTTGTCGCAAATGCGAAGAAGGTCTAGGAAGGCCATCCTTGCAAATGCGAGTTTTTGGCCGCAAATTCTGAGGCCTTCAGATGTCAAATGCGACATATATGTCGTAAATGCGAAGGCAGCAGGATTTCAAAGGGTTCCCAATTGCGAACCCCTGATCGCAATTGCGATAACTGCAGCCTGTTAAGTGAGATTTTAGAAGGGATTTTCACCCATTGCAATTCTCTCAAACCCTAAACCTCCATAGGCGATTTTTCAAAGACCCAAACTTCTCCAAATGATTGGTAAGTGATCTCTAACTAATTCCTTTCAATCTTTAACAACTTTTAACAAGATTTCAACCTAGAACCTAGAGTTTTCATGGTAAAAATTGGGATTTTTGGGTAGAACTTAGGAACTTCGAAATTTGGGAATTTAGACCTCGAATTGAGGTCGGATTCCAAAACCAATTGTATATCCGGGCTCATGGGAGAATGGGTAAATGGGTTTTGGTCCGAACCTCGAGTTTAGACCAAGCGGGTCCGGGTTCGATTTTTGTCTTTTGATAGGAAACCCATGATTTTTCATTAAATTTAATGCCTTTAGCAGTAATTAATGATATTGAACCAATTGTGATTAGACTCGAGCGGGTTAGAGGCAAATTCTAAAGTAAAAGTTGTGCCTGAGCAGTGAATTGCTAGTGAAATCGAGGTAAGTGTTTAGTTTAACCTTGACTTGAGGGAATAGGAATCCCCAACTTAAATGCTATGTGGAATTGCACGTGAGTGGTGTATAGGTGAGGTGATGAGTATCTATGCACCACCAACTTATATGTTGAACATGATCCCTTCCCCATTTCCAATTTATTTGATCCCTAACTTAATTGTTTTATGATCATTGATGTTGTCATGTCTACTTATTTTCGTCAGCTTGTTGTTAAGTATTGTTTCAAGTATTTTGGAAGTGTTAATTGTTCCCTTGGCATCATTGTGATACATAAAAGTTTGAGCTGGTTGACAGTGTTTTATTATATATTCCGGTTGGTTTCATGGTGAAATGATAATTGATGAAGTTTATGAATAGTACAACTTTTTGTGTACAATTGTTGAGACATAAATATTGTGAAAGGCATTTGACCAAAATTGTGAAATCTCTTTCTATAAATAAAGAGATGTGATTTTCTGGTGGGAGCGGGTTGCACGCTGAAACAAGGAGTGATAAGGGTGGACTAATGGGATCGGGTTGCACGCCGCAACAGGATAAATAAGGGTGATATATATAGGGAGGAGCAATACGGGTGGACAGGTGGGAGCGGGTTGTGCGTCGCAACAAGGAGCAATAAGAGAGGATATTCATCATTTATTGATTTTTAAACATAAAGACTGGAATACTCACTGTTTTATTGTTGTCATTTCATATTCTGCACTTACGGTTATTTTAAACTGAAGCTTGGAAATCTTCGTGAGAATTGGTTATAGCTGAGAACTGGAAGAGTTAGCCGAGTTGTTTCATTCATTTGTTGCAAGTACTGTTTAATTTGTTATTATTCCCTTCTTATTTCATTATACATTGTATCCAGGTTATGTTATAAAGGCCCCGTCGTAGCCTTGTCACTACTTTGTCGAGGTTAGGCTCGGAACTTACCAGTACATGGGGTCGGTTGAATTGATACTGCACTCTGCAATTCTTGTGTAGATCTAGGTACCGGCCAACGTTGATTCTTTGAGCAGTAGTGGAGCATTCACACGGAGACACGAGGTAGATCTGCTGGCGTTCCCAGATTCCTGGAGTCTTCCTCTTATTATTTAGATTGCCGTTTTAGTTCATTCAAAACAAAGATATATTTTTCTTCAGCCACATACTTGTATTATTCTTAGTAGTTCGTGAATTGTGACACCAGATCCTGGGTAGTTCAATATTAGCATTAGTTTCGTGGTTTCGTTTCATTACTTAATTATTAGTGATATAATTGGTGGAATAGTAATAGATTTCGCACTACTTTTAAAAGGTTTACTAATGTCTAAATAAATCTATAAAAGAATTCGGTTAGCTAAATTCTAACATTGACTTGCCTAGAAAGTATGGTGTTAGGCGCCATCACGATCCTGGGGGTTGGGAATTTTGGTCGTGACAAGTTGGTATCAGAGCTCTAGGTTGCCTAGGTCTCACAATTCACGAACAAGCTTAATAGAGTCTGAAGGATCAGTACGGATATGTCTATACTTATCTCTCAGAGGCTATAAATTTAGGAACATACGCATTTTACTTCTACTCTGTCGTGCGATTCTTGTTATCTCTCATACTGATTGAACTCTTCTATTTTTTTTTGCAGATGGAGAGAACACGTGTTTCCTCTTCCGCTGACCAATAATCCGGTCCTCCAGCAGCAACAGCTCCTACTAGGGGCAGAGGCCGAGGCCATGTCAAAGGCCGAGGCAGGGGCAGGACTCAACTCATTGCTCAGACAGCAGCCCAACTGCGGAGCCCCAGATAGAGATTAATGAGGGGGCTCCAGCTCAGACCGTTCCAGGGGGACCAGCTCAGGTCCCAGAGGGGTTTATTGCTACCCCGATGCTTTGTTCCGATTAGTGGGCCTTATGGAGGGTGTAGCCCAGACTGGCGCACTCCCCGTGGTAGCAGCCGTATCTCAGGCTGGAGTAGGGGTCCAGACTCCTGCTACCCACACTCCTGATCAGACTACTTCACAGATTCAGACCCAAGCAACCAATCCAGATGGGGTAGTTCATCCAGTCGCTACTGCACCGCTTGTTGATGGAGCAATTATGTCCTCTTATGCTTTGTGGAGATTGGACAGGTTTATCAAGCTTTTCCATGTTCATTTCAGTGTTTCTACTTCAGAGGATCCTCAAGAATATCTTGATAGCTGTCATGAGGTTCTTCGAAACATGGGTATTTTGGATACCAACGGGGTTGACTTCGCCACTTTTCAGATAACTGGTTCCGCCAAGAAATAGTGGAGGGATTATTTGTTGACTAGACCAGTTGGGTCACCTGCTCTGACTTGGGATCAATTTTCGCATATCTTTTTGGAGAAGTTTCTTCCTATCACTACTAGAGAAGAGCATCGCCGTCAGTTTGAGCGTCTTCAGCAGGGCAGCATGACTGTCACCCAGTATGAGACTCGCTTCGTGGATTTGGCTAGACATGTTATTCCTTTGTTTCCCACAAAGAGAGAAAAGGTCAGGAGACTTATTAAAGGCCTTGCTCAGCCGATCAGATTGCGGATGGCTAAGGAGACAGGGAGCGAGATTTCATTTCAGTATGCGTCCAATGTGGCCAGGAGATTTGATATGGTTCTTGGACTGGGAGGTCAGGGTTCAGACAAGAGACCTCGCCATTCCAGTAGATTCAAGGGTGCCTCGTCTGGAGGTGGGGATACTCAGGGTACATGCCATTCTTCCGGGCCATTTCAGTCAGCACTTCAGACGTCCCATGGTGCCTCAGGTGGTCGTGGCTCTTACTTGACTTATTCTGATCAGCCAACCCCTATCAGAGCACCTCCTCTTCAGAGTTATTGTCATGGTCAGCCGGCTCGTCAGGGTCAGCCTCAGTATTAGGATGGGTGTTATGAGTATGGTGTGTACGGTCATATTCAGAAAACTTATCCGAGATTATTGGGTAATCAGCCTCAGGATCAGAGTTCTCGTTCTATAGTTCCGGCACCAGCTGCAGCACCACCTACCCAGCCAACCAGGGTAAGGGTCAGGTATTTAGAGATAGAGGTCAGAATGTTAGAAGTGGAGGCCAGCCTGCTAGAGGTGGAGGTCCACCTGTTAGAGGTCGCGCAGAGGCATGGTTCAGGGTGATGGGGCCCCGCCCTGATTGTATGCATTCTGGCTAGACCCGAAGTGGAGTCCTCCGATGTTGTTATCACAGGTACCATTTCTGTTTGCAATAGATATGCTTCAGTTCTATTTGATCCGGGGTCTACTTATTCTTATGTATCATCTTATTTTTCTTCGTATTTGGTCGTGCCCTGCGACTCCTTGAGCGTCCCTATTTATGTGTCTACGCCTGTGGGGAATGCTATTGTTGTAGATCGTGTGTAGTTGTTATTGAGGGTCTTGAAACTAGTGTAGACATTTTGCTTCTTGACATGGTCGATTTTGATGTCATATTGGGCATGGATTGGTTGTCACCTTATTATGCCGTCTTGGACTATCACGCCAAGACAGTTACGTTAGCCTTGCCAGGGTTGCCTCGATTATAATGGAAAGGGACTCCTAGTCATTCTCCCAGCAGGGTGATTTCATATGCCAAGGCTCGTCGCATGGTTGAGAAGGGATGCTTGGCTTATTTGTCTCATATTCGTGATTCTAATGCTGAAGTCTCTTCGATAGATTCGGTGCCTATTGTTCGTGAGTTTCCCGAGGTGTTTCCAGCAGACCTGCCTGGGATGCCACCCGACATGAATATTTATTTTTGCATTGATGTGGCCAGTTGCACTCGACCCATTTCTGTTCCTCCATACCGGATGGCCCCACTAGAGATGAAAAAATTGAAAGAACATTTGCAAGACTTGCTTAATAAGGGCTTCATTAGGCCTAGTGTTCGCCCTGGGGTGCACCGGTTTTGTTCGTGAAGGAGAAGGATGGATCTATGAAGATGTGTATAGATTAACGACAGTTGAATAAAGTCACCGTCAAGAATAAATATCCATTGCCAAGAATTGATGATTTATTTGATCAACTTCAGGGTGCGAGTGTGTTTCAGAAATTGATCTGAGATCGGGCTACCATCAGTTGAAGATTAGGGCATCTGATGTTCCTAAGTCATCCTTTCGGACGAGTTATGGGCACTATGAATTTCTGGCGATGTCTTTTGGTTTGACTAATGCCTCAGCAGCATTTATGGACTTGATGAATCGGGTTTTCAAGCCTTATCTGGATTCCTTCATAATAGTGTTCATTGATGATATTCTAATATACTCCCGCAGCCGGGAGGAACATGAGAAGCACCTCCGGATAGTGCTTTAGACTTTTAGGGACAATTAGTTGTATGCAAAATTTTCAAAGTGCGAGTTCTAGTTGAATTCCGTAGCTATCTTGGGTCATATCGTATCAACAGAGGGTATTCAGGTAGATCCTAAGAAGATAGAGGAAGTCAAGAACTGGCCTAGACCAACCTCAACCATGGAAATCAGGAGCTTCTTGGGTTTGGCGGGTTACTACCATCGTTTGTGGAGGGGTTTTCATCTATAGCAGCCCGAGTGACTAAATGAACCCAAAAAGGTGCCCCGTTCAAATGGTCGGACAAGTGTGAGGCGAGCTTTCAGAAGCTCAAGACAGCCTTGACTTCAGCACCGGTGTTGGTGTTACCGTCGGGTTCAGGATCTTTCATGGTATGTTGTGATGCTTCCCGTGTTGGGCTTGGATCATTATTGATGCAGGAGGGCAGGGTGATTGCATATGCGTCTCAGCAGTTGAAAGTTCATGAGAAGAATTATCATGTCCATGACTTAGAGTTGGCAGCCATTGTTCACGCATTGAAAATATAGAGGCGCTATCTTTATGGTGTCCCGTGTAAGGTTTACACGGATCATCACAGTCTCCAGTACTTGTTCAAGCAAAAGGATATTAAAAGATTATGACTTCACTATATTGTATCATCTGGGAAAAGCCAACGTGGTGGTCGATGCATTGAGTAGGAAGGCAGTGAGTATGGGCAGCCTTGCATTCATTCCAATCGGTGAGAGACCATTAGCTTCAAATATTCAGACTTTGGCTAATAAGTTTGTGAGGTTGGATATTTCTCCCATCCGTGTTGTAGCTTGTACAATCGCTCGATCTTCTTTATTTGAGCATATCAGAGATCAGTAGGATGATGACCCACATTTGATGGTCCTTAGGGACACAGTTCGACACGGTGGTGCCAAGAAGGTTACAGTTGGAGATGAAGGTGTGTTGAGGATGCAGGGTCGTATATGTGTGACTAACGTTGATGGACTTCGTGAGTTGATCCTTGAGTAGGCTCACAGTTCTAAGTATTCTATTCACTCGGGCGCTGCCAAGATGTACCAGGACCTACGGCAGCATTATTGGTGGCGAAGGATGAAGAAGGATATTGTTGCTTATGTGGCTCGTTGCTTGAATTTTCAACAGGTAAAGTATGAGCATCAGAGACCCGACGGTTTGCTTCAGTAGATAGAGATTCTTGAGTGGAAGTGGGAGCATATCACTATGGACTTCGTTCTTGGACTCCCACAAACTCAGAGGAAGTTCGACGCCGTCTGGGTTGTTGTGGAGAGGCTGACTAAATCAGCACATTTCATTCTAGTGGCAAGTACTTATACTTCGGAGTGGTTGGCATAGATATATATTCGAGAGATTGTTGTCCTTCGCAGTGTGCTTGTGTCTATCATTTCTGATCGAGGTACGCAGTTTGCCTCGCACTTTTGGAGGGCAGTTTAACGTGGGTTGGGTACACGGGTTGAGTTGAGCACATCATTCCATCCGCAGACGGACGGGCAGTCTGAACGTACTATTCAGATCTTGGAGGATATGCTGCACGCCAGTGTTATTGATTTTGGAGGTTCTTGGGATAAATTCTTTCCATTAGCAGAGTTTGCCTACTATAATAGCTACCAGTCGAGCATTCAGATGGCTCCCTACGAGGCATTATATGGTAGACTTTGTAGATCACCAGTTGGATGGTTTGAGTCGGGAGAGGCTCGATTATTAGGTATAGGCTTAGTTCAAGAGGCCTTAGATAAGGTCAAGATTATACAGGATCGACTTCGTGCAGCTCAGTCCAGGAAACAGAGTTATGCCGACCGTAAAGTTCGTGATGTAGCATTCATGGTTGGAGAGAGAGTATTACTTCGGGTATCACCCATGAAGGGTGTTATGAGATTTGGGAAGAAGGGTAAGTTGAGCCCTAGGTAAATCGAGCCATTTGAGATTCTTGATATAGTGGGGGAGGTAGCTTATAGACTTGCGTTTCCTCCAGGGTTATCCTTAATTCATCCGGTATTTCATGTATCTATGCTCCAGAAATATCATGGTGACCTGTCCCGCGTGTTAGATTTCAGTTCTATCCAATTGGACAAATATTTGACTTATGAAGAGGAGCCGGTAACCATTTTAGACCGGTAGGTTCGTCAGTTAAGATCAAAGAGTTATCCTTCAGTTCGAGTGTAGTGGAAAGTTCAGTCCATCGAGGCACCTACTTGGGATTCCGAGTCGGACATGCGGAGTATATATCCCCACTTGTTTGCCAATTTAGGTGATATCCTATGTTCGTTCGATGACGAACGTTTGTTTTAGAGGTGGAGATTGTGATGACCCTTATAAAATTAAGACACTATTCTGGGCTCATTAGTCTTAAAAAGATAAATTTAAGTTACCTCGATTTGCGTGCACAGTCCGAGCGTGAAATCGGAAACCTTTTATGTGAAAATATGAGAAATAATGATTTTGAGAATTTAAAATTTGGTTTTAGTTGACTTCGGTCAACATTTTAAGGAAATGGACCCGGATCCGTGTTCTGACGATCCCTGAGGTCCACAGTAAAATAAGGGACTTGGGCATATGCCCGAAATTGAATTCCGAGGTCCCTAGCCTTAGAAATTAATTTTTGAAGAAAATTGTTTTGCTAGATTATTAAGGAAATAAAGAAATGAACTAATTTCTAAAATCATTGGTATCGGGCCCGTATTTTAGTTCCGGATCCCAGTATAAGTTTGTTATGATATTTAAGTCCTATCTGTGAAGTTTGGTGAGAATAGGAGTTGATTTGACGTGATTCAGACGTCCGGTTGAGAAATTGTGAAATTGAAGTGTTCTTGAGGAAAATCATGAGTTTGAGGTTAAATTCGTAGTTTTTTATGTTATTTTGATGATTTGATCGCACGGGCAAGTCCGTATGATGTTTTTAGACTTGCGTGCATGTTTGGTTTGGAGCCACGAAGGCTCGGGTGAGTTTCGGGTAGGTTAGTTTTCCTTGAGGTTTGAGAATCATTTCCTCTTTGTTCCATTCCCCTTGTCATGTTGCCCTGGGTGGAAGAACCTGTTCCATCACCTGTTCCGTCCTCTAGTGCAGCTTCAGTCTAGACTGTGGTTTCATTTGAGTTTCTTACTTGTTCAATTGCTTCATCATCATGTTCCTGCTTCTCAGAAATAATGTTAGTCTCATCAAAAACTACATGAACACTTTCTTCTATCTTCATGGTTTGCCTTCTACGTTCATAAGCACTGATATTTCTTATTCGCTCATCCAACTTAAGAGTGGAAATGTTCTTTGATTCCTGAATGGCAGTGATTTTTCTCTCTCAAGTAATTGGCAGAACCCTTGTCAAAATCTTCTCAACTCTGTCTTCTTCAGGAATAATCCTTCCAAGAGACTTAAGTTCATTTGTCAATGTGGTGAACCTTGTATACATCTCTTGGATGGTTTCTCCTTCGTTCATGGTGAAATTCTCATATTGAGAATATAGTAGAGTTATTTTGGACCTCTTCACTTGGGATGTTCCTTCATGGGCCACTTGCAGAGTGTCCCAAATTTCCTTAGCATTGGTACAACTTTAAATTCTGTTCTACTCGTCTGGACCAAGTCCACATACAAGCAATTTCTTGGCTTTGCATTATTCTCCCATTTCCTCAAGTCCTTAGCAGTGCAGTTAGCTCTTGTCTTTGCCAAATCTACTCCTTCAGCATTTTTCTTCATGTAGCCAGAGGACCATCAGTGACAATGTCCAATAGCTCATAGTCCTCTCCTATGATGTGGTCTTTCATTATGTTTTTCCACCAAGAGTAGTATTGACCGTTGAAGAGTGGTGGCCTAGTAGTAGATTGCCCTTCCTAGTTTCCAGGTGGTGCACTCATCTTGATCTTCTCCGAAGGTGTTAGTCTCATCAAGGATAACTCGCTCTGATACTAATTGATGTTTTAAGTTCAATGCCACACAAGAAGGGGTGATATGTGTGGTGTCTAATTTTTCTCTTAAACTGATTATGGAAGGACCGGGTTCTTCTATGTGTTTCTTAACCTACTATTGCTGAAATAGTAAATGCGAAAAGTAAAGAACACAAGTATTTTACGTGGAAAACACCTGGCTCAAAAGGTGAAAATATCATGACCTACTTCTCAGTAGGATTTTTCCAAACTCTCCACTAAATCACTGAGCCAAAACTTGCATTTACAAAATACTTTTGTAAACGTAGGATTAACTCTAATTCCATTGTGGCAAGCAGCCTCTAACTGTTGCAACAACTTCAAGCTAACTCTAACTTGAATACTTTGAGTACCTATTACATTGCTTCTAGATAAAGCTGAAAGGTACAATATGAAAACATCTACTACAATAACTAGAATAAAAGAAAGACACTTAGAACTGGTTCTTCCATCTGGTTCATGTAGCTTCAGGTTTGCACACTTGAATCACACACGAATTGCTTGCAAAATACCTTGCTATTTTGCTCTCAACTCACGTTTAACTTCTGCTTTTGTGCATGCTTGTAGAATGAGAACATCCTGCAATATATAGAGTTAGTAGATGAAGAAACAACTAGAGTTCTAATGCTACTCTTCCTTGGTGGAAGAGTTCTAGTTGATCTCAACTTCTAACTCCTTCCTTATCTTGGATAGTGTTCTCTATGAGTAAGGAGTCCTTCTCCTTATCAATTATGAAACCTTTTCGATCAGGAGATATCAATTACACCAAGTTAAGCTTATCTCCTTCACATGCTTTCCCATGCTAGAAAAAAAAAAAAACCAATTTGTTAGATAAAGATGGATTAAAATTTGAAATTTAATCTATTGGGTTGGAAAATTGTATGAATCTTTGACATATTCGGATATTAGTATAAGGATTATTTTTTATGTCGAATAAAGTTTTTAACGACAAATTTACTAGTTGAATATAATCAAACCAAGTATTATAGTTTATTGGATATTTTCTCACTTCATCTTTATATTCAAACCTCCTTTTTCCAATTATAGCATCTTCAATAGTTTCACTTCTCAAAAGCAACAAATTTCTCGTACAAATCCCCACCTCGATCTTTATCTATATGATCAAGTGCAAATTTATAAATACACCTTGCCCTCTCAAATTCCTTACACTTCTCTTCAAACTCCGCAAATGCTATGAAAAATTTCTCAGCCTCTTCATCGTCTACGACCAATTTATCCACAAGTCTTTCGTAACAAATCCTAGCGTACCTATTCCTTCATTTTTATAAGAAATCCATGAATTAACGTTACAATGACCCTCTACCAATCTCTCGAAAAGAGCACTTGCTCTTTCTACTTCGTTGTACCTTAATTCGAACTTAATGTATGAAAACCAACTTTTTTCATCAGGCTGCGACGTTATTTATTGTTCAAAATTTCACGGCAGAGATTAACATTCCCTAGCATCTCTTCCATGTGAATGTATTTGTACCATAATTGATTAACTTTGGGCAATAGGGTTATTGCCATGTCACATACGTTACGTGCATGGTTAATAAACTTATTTTTCATCTCAAATTCAGCGTATTTTAACCATATTGTATGGTCACGATAATTCAATTCTATGGCACGTTCGTAAATTGAACGTGTTCATTTTAAATCCTTTTGAGCTTCTTCCCAATTGTGTATTTGACCAACGAATTTTTGTTGTTAATTTGGCCTTTGAATTCCTTACGCTTACGATTGCGGTAATCAGCGAGATCAGTTGAGTCAGTGATTTTTTGCTTCGATTATGATTGGATTTGTGATTCGTGAGAACCCCTTGCATCCCAGAGGATTTTCTCGGCGGTGATTTGAATTGGTGCTAGAAATCTTACCTTTACTTTTATAGGTCTCGGGAATTTGACTCGGGTCAGGTCTAATTTGGACTCCGTTGGAGAAATTATAATGGATATGAAAGCTCAAAAGCAGAGAAAACAAATATAAAGCACAAGGGACAAGGAATATGATGAGTTTTATAGAGGTGAATTCACAATCCGAATGGAACTCGATTTTTTTTTCGTGTTTTGGTTATTATAGTTTGAGTAAAGTTTGGGATTAATTTCACATATATTCACTAACTTAACCTATTATGACACTAAAGTTATAAATTTACTTTTCTAATACCAAAATGAGTAAATTGTACGCTATAAATCACAAATTTATTTTTTACATAAAAGAAACAATATTTTAACTACTACTATTAAAAAGTGGGTGTGACAGCACCCCACACCTACTAATGTAAGATTCTAAAAATAAAAGAAATAATTACAAGAAAATACAAGTGACTTCACATCATAACAAAAAATGGTCCATATTTTTAAGTTTTTCTCAACCTAGCCCATATTATATATATATATTGAAAGTACTAGCAAAAGTATCAGCCGATAACCCTTATTTCAAAATCTGTTTTCTTACAACGACAGCTTCTAAAAGCTATGAAGTTAAATATAGTTGGTCAAGTCACCCATTTCGTTTGATGGTACGAAAAGAAAAAATTAGTACAAAAACTAAGTATGTTTTTGTTCTAGAGCCCCGTGGTTTTTTAGGCCCTTCACGATTTAGTTTTTTAATTTCTCTTTTTAATCTTTGAGTTAAATTTTAGATCTGGGTTTTTAGATTTTGTTAGTTGTTTGGATTGGATGTCGCTCCAATTGATTGAAAATATCAAGAGGAGTCCAAAACTTAAATGTGAAGTGCTTCTGCAAGTAGATTTAAGTCACATTTGAGTTAAATTTCAGAAGAGGCTCTATAAAGAAGACGAAGTCGTTTTCGTGTAATAGTGTATACTATTGTATAATAGTGTATATGAGTGTTTAAACACCTCTTATACAAGCATTTGTATACGAACTTCTTTCATGATTTTCAGTTGCAATTCTTGTTCAAAACCAGTCCAAACCTCCATTAAATGACTTCATAATTTATATACAACCTCCTTATACTATTTCTAACAAGTCTAACTAACACCCAACTCCAAATTTATCACAAGACCATATTCAAAATTTAAACCCATTTATTTAAGTTTGTTCAACAATGATGGACCAATCCAAATCTTCATTAAATGACTTTAAATTTTGTATACAACCTCCTTATTATAACAACCCATAAATTTCAAACAAGGACGTATTGGTCATTTAACAAACTAAAAAAAAGGGATACACAAAAAAGGTCTGAAGCCCACCATATTTCAATCTGGAAAAAAAGAAAAACAAAGAAAGGGATTAAGGGAAGGGGGAAGAACGAGGGCTATGGGTAGTAGAAGAATTCTAACACAGGAAAACTCACAGGTAGCAATAAGTTAAGAGAAAATCTGGTGAAAAGCTTGGCAGCCACTTTTGAGAACAAAAGAAAACGCAAGATTTGCACTTTTTCTTCCATTGAAAAGCATCAGAAAAATTCAACACAGAGAAACAAACTAAACAGAGAAACTAATTAAACAGATAAGAAGAAAAATAAGAATTAGAAGGAGGAGGAGGAGGAGGAGGTAAATTTTTGGACTTAATTCATAGATTTTATTCATAAATTCCATGGTTATAGAGTTGGGGTTGAGAATTAGTTGAAGAATTAATATAAATGAAATAATGAAGACCATAAAAATTTTCATGAATTGGTGAATATACTATAGGTTTGGGGTTATAAACTTATATATTTATGTATATATACCAATAAAAAAAGGATATTCCTTCAAAAAAAATTCATTTTGTTAGCGATTGGTAATCAAATATGACTGCTATTAATATTGGTGATATTGGAAAAAATTACAATAGAATTTTGATAGCAGAAAGTTTGGATACTGAAATGGGTCTTGGAATTTCAAGTAGAATAAGAGAGATTTGTTCGCTTATTATAATTCGATGAATTAAGAGCCAAATATGAAACTATGAGGGTTGGGAATTATAAATTAGCTATGAATTAGCCTAAACAAGAAAATTAACATGAGATCGATATTGATGTGATTATAGATTGATTGAAGAAAGTCGTACAGATCACTCGAGGTGACGTGTTTGGTATTTTGGCACGAGTACTGTGAGTAGTAACCCTTCCGCAATTTGTTTTTTCATAACCTACATGGTTTATATATGATTTTGAAAATAAATGTGTTACTGATGCTTTGAAATTGCATGTGAGACAAGTCTTTTACTCGATATGATACAAGAATGGGACACTCAAGGCATAACGTGCTCTAGGATGTTCTAGTGAGAGGGTCGTGGAGCTCTCATCATACAAACTAGAGGATATGACCAATACATGGTATGAAAATCTATTGCTAGGAAGGCCAGCAGGAGCATTACCACTGACATGGAATGAGTTCAGTAAGTTGTTCATGGATCATTTTCTTCCAGACAGCCTGAGGCAAAAATATGCTAGAGACTTTGAGCGATTGATTCAGGACTCCAGATATGGATGTGTCAACATATAACACCAAGTTTTGTAGTTTGGCTAGATATGTTCCTTACTTAGTGCCTACCCAAGAAGCTCGAGTTTAGAGGTTTGTTGATGGGATGGTTGGTCGTCTATACACTGCAATAGCCCTACAAATGAAAACTTTGTCCTACTCTGATGCAATCGATCTTTCTAGAAAGATTTAAAACAAGGGACGTGATGAGCGTGCAACCACGTAAGAAGACCAAGACACGAGATCTTTCAGTGGTGGTTTTAGTGAAAATTGCGAAGCAGAAAGTCAAGGACAACAACAACAGGGTTCTCAAACAGGGACACACATGTCTTCATATTTCACATACAGACCAAATTACAGTCTGGATACTAGGGGACCACCATCATCATCTCGACATCGTAATTCTGGGAAAATATATGCCACTACTCCGGTCTGCCAGACCTATGGTAGATCACGTTTGGGCCAGTGTCATGTTCTGACTGGAGAGTGATTTCTATGTGGCCAGTTAGGACATCACTTGAGGGATTGCCCTCAGTCTTCGAGGAATTTCAGCCAAGCTTCTATTCAGTCAGCTACACCTACTCAGACTACTTGTAATACTTTAGGTGCTTCAAGTACAGGATATATAGGTCGAGGTGTCGAATATCGTGCTACTATGAATCAAGGGCAAGGAATGTTGGTAGAGGTCAGGAGAGAGTTTTTGCATTTACTAGACAGGATGCTCATGCCTCAAATTATGTGCTTACAGGCATTATTTACGTCTGTACATTTGATGCACTTGTGTTGATTGATTCGGGATTAACCACTCCTATGTGATCCGAGATCTACCCACTCCTAGTTGTTACTCCTGTTGGAGAGTCTCTATTAGCTGAATACGTGTATTGTGCTTGTCAGATCCAGGTTGAAGGTAGAGATACTCTAGTTGACCTTGTTGTACTCGATATTATTGACTTTAACATGTTGATGGGAATGGATTGGTTATATTCTTGCTATGCTATCGTCGATTGCCATGTAAATATAGTTAAGTTTGGGATACCAAACGAGCCCAGCTTTGTCCTAAAAGGGGGTTAGATTCCAGAGATTTGCAAAGTTGTAGTATCTTTTATGAAGGCTCAACAGATTCTGAAGAAAGGTTGCTTGGGTATCTTAGATATTGTAAATGACACAAGAAAGGAAATAATCAGTTTAGAAAATATACCAGTAGTGAGAGAATTTTATGATGTATTTCATGAAGATTACCTCCAGTATGATAAATAGACTTTGATATTGATTTGCCACCTAACACACAACCCATATTGATACCCCCATATCGGATGGCACCAGTAGAGTCGAATGATCCAAAGCATCAATTTCAAGATTTGTTAGATAAAGGTTTTATCAGATCGAGTATATCTCCATGGAGTACACCAACATTGTTCGTAAAGAAGAAAGACGGGTCTCTGAGAATGTGCATTGACTACAAGCAGTTGAACAAGATAACAATACGCAATAAATATTCGTTGCCTTGTATAGATGACATGTTTGATCAGTTACAAGGAGCTTCCCACTTTTCGAAGATAGACCTTCTTATCATCATCTTAGAATCAAAGATGAAGATATTTCTAAAACTACTTTTAGAACTCGATACGGGCATTATGAGTTTATTATGATGCCTTTGGTACTGACTAATGCTCCAGCTGCATTCATGGATTTAAGGAATAGAGTGTTAAAGCCATTTCTGAATAGATTTGTAATAGTATTTATTGATGATATCGTGACATATTCTGGTAGCCAGGAAGAACATGAGAATCATTTAAGGACTGTGTTACAGACATTGTAAGAACATCAGTTTTATGCTAAGTTCTCAAAGTGCGAATTTTGGCTTGACTTAGTAGGATTTCTAGGGCATGTTGTATCAAAAGATGGAATTATGGTGGACCCTAAGAAGACAGAAGCTGTGCAGAAATGGCCCGGACCAACTTCTCCTATAAAAATTCGCAGCTTTTTAGGTTTAGCAGTCTATTACATGCGTTATGTGCAGGATGTCTCCAAAATAACAGTGTCGCTGACTAAGATAACATAGAAAAATTCAAAGTTTCAGTGGACGGAAGAATGTGAGAAGAGCTTTCAAAAACTCAAAATATGTCTAACAACAACACCAATATTTGCTTTACCATCGGGTTTTGGAGGATTTACGGTGTTCTGTGATGCATCAAGGGTGGGATTAAGATGAATTCTCATGCAAAATGGTCGCGTTATATAGCATATGCTTTGAGACAATTGAAAAAGCACGAGCAAAACTATCCTACACATGATTTAGAGATGGTTGCAATGTTTTTTGCTTTAAAAATTTGAAGGCATTACCTATACGGTGAAACTTGTGAGATTTATACTGACCATAAGAGTTTGAAGTACATTTTTCAGCAGAGAGATCTGAATCTTCGGCAATGTCGGTGGATGGAACTACTCAAGGACTATGATTTTTCTATTTTGTATTATCTTGAAAAAGCTAATGTGGTTGTTGACGCATTGAACAGAAAATCTATGAGAAATTTGGCACATATAGTTCCTGCAAGAAGACCTTTGGTTGAAGATATGCATAGACTAGAGGGTACATGAGCCAGATTTAGTGTCATAAATTCAAAGGCATTGTTGGCTTGTGCTCAAGCTAAGTCTTCATTAATTGAGCGCATTAAGGTCAACCAATATGAAGATGAGTGGTTATGTAAATACAGAGATGAGGTCTGAGCTGGTAAAAGCAAGGATATGAGTGTTGGAAGTGATGGTTTTATTCGAATGGGTGATAGGCTATGTGTAGCATACGTAGATAGGTTGAGACAAACTATTCTTGAAGAAGCCCACAACTTTAGATACACTACACATCCTGGATCCACAAAAAATGTATATGTCACGACCCAATTTCCCCTCCGTTGGGTATCGTGATAGCACCTAGTCTTAAGGACTAGGTAAGCCTAACATTTACGGAATAACAACAATAATAAATAACATCTAATATTTTCTTAAAAGAATTCTTTATACAATAAACATATTCCCAAAACCCGGTAGTACAAGTCATAAGCTTTACAGAAGTTTACACTATAGCTCCTAAATACCACTGTTCAGAAATAAGTACAACAGTGTATGAACAAAAATACAATGGTGACTCCGAAACCCGCGAACGCTGTAGCAGTTCTACCTTGAGTCTCCACAATAGCAACCGCACTGCTAACTATCGATCGCTCGGCTACGCAAAACCTGGAATCTGCACAAAAATGTGCAGAAGTGTAGTATGAGCACACCATAGCGGTGCCCAGTAAGTATCAAGACTAACCTCGATGAAGTAATGACGAGAACTAGTCAAGACACCCACTAGTCTAAGAGCTAAACAAATATAAATACAGGACAACGGATTATGATATTTACATAAGGGCTTCATAATATGGCTATCAATACAGTAAATTCAATAAGGAACGGAATAACAAGTAACAACGGAAAAATCATAAAAATAACACGAAAGAATAAATGGAACCCAACTAAATCCGGAATGTAAATATACAACAAGGACAAGTAATGACTCAACAGTTTCAACTACTTTTACATCAAGTTCTTGGTCATATCCACGAGGTACCGAACCTCGGACAAATCACTACTCATGGGTCCCAGTATCTGAACCCTAACATCGGCATCTTGTGCCCTCATTTTCAAGTAATAACTGCACGGACGACTTACGTTCCAATTGGGGTCATTCCCACACATATGGTAAGTACAACAAGAGTGTCTAGACTCGACCACAACAAGGAATCCTTAATCCGATAATAGTGCTTAACCGCGTGTATGCTTGTGCATGTGTCCTAACATGATTCAATAGCAATAAGCATAAGGAAAAGGAAAAAAGGGCAACACGTACATTTTTTTCTCACAATTTCCACACGAATAAACTCACAAAGTAAGTGTACCATTACACAATGTCAACAAACAAAGAATTCCCCCAAGCCAACACAAGTATCACAAACAACCCCTGACACATCCCACCTTGTCTCGCCACGTGTGCAATAGTAAAAATAAATGCCCGCCTTGTCTCGCCACACGCGCACAACAATGTTCCCACCATGTCTCGCCACATGTGCAACCCACATATACATATCCCACTTCTTCACGCCGCATGTGCAATATCAATAGAAAACACGGCACGACAGAAACCTCGTGCAAATCCCTATATCAACAACCGCACGCAGAAACCTCGTGCATCATAATAATCGCAACAAGTACAACAACAACGATGACAATAATACAAGGTACGGTAAATACATCAAATCAAGAACCTTCGATCACAAGAAATACAAGGCTAGTTCACAAGGAATAAGCATAACAAAGAATACTAGGCATAATAAGGACAACTCAACAAGGGAGTAAATGGCATGTAACAGTCGTACCCAAATTGCACGATTTGACAATAAGAGATTAACACGAATCCGGAAATTCCAAATAAGGGCAAGTCAACTAAGATATAAGATATCTAAACTACCTTTAAGGTTGTGCAAATTTTGAGGATATTCAACAATTTCACTTAAGGGTAAGCAGCAGTAAGGTAACCATAACTTTAATTAAGACTAAACAATTATAGGGCGGTGATGAAAATTACAAATAGAGATAAGCAGTTATGAAGATATAGCATGATAGTAAAAGGGATGAAATCTTCAGTTTAGTCAATATGGAGTCAAATAGGCAATAAGAGTGAATCAAAAAGCAAGGAATCCTAAATTAGGCAAGTAAAGATGAAACTAGAAATTGGGAACTCAATCATGTCAAGAACAAATTCATACTCAGTGAATAAAAGGACCTAAGATTTACTAAAGGGCCAACTTTTCACAAATAAGTCCGAGCACGCACTCGTCACCTCGCGTACACGGACTACAATCAACATAAAAGACTCAAATCCTAAGGGGTAGTTTCCCCCACACAAGATTAGGCAAGATACTTACCTCAAAGACGACAAACCCATACTCTAAAATTGAACTTCTCGAGTGAAAAGACCTCCGGACGGCTCAACCTAACCAAAATGATTTCAAAATATACACAAAACACATAAGAAACTATTCTGGATCATAAAGTCTAAATCTTTAACAAAAATCCAAAAATCGACCCAAAACTCGGCCCCCAGGCCCACATCTCGGAACCCGATAATTTTTACAAAACCCGAACACCCATTCCATTATGAGTTCAACCATACAAAAATTTCTAAATTCTGATACCATTTCGTCCTTTAAATCATGATTTTTCATTTTAGAAATTTTCTTTAATAAATAACATCTTCCCCAACTCAAAACACAATTTAAATAACAAAAACAAGGATAAATCATGGACTATATTTAATTTTAGGTGAAGAACACTTACCCACTTGATTAGATCGAAAACCCCCAAAAATCGCTCCCAAATCCGAAGTCTAAAACTCAAAATGGGAAGAAAATGACAAAACCCTCGATTTATATGATTCTGCCCAGAACTTCCGCATTTGCGGACGAATAGGCGCATCTGCGCAACCGCATATGCGGGAAAAGCTCGCATCTGCGAAATCAACTTACCAGGCCCAGGTCTGCATTTTCGGACAACATAACTGCACATGTGGCGCGCAGAAGCGACGACACGACCGCACCTGTGACTTTTCACTTCAATGCCATGACCGCATCTGCGCCCCAGGAGTTGTACATGTGGGCCCGCAGATGCGTCAAACCCACCGCATCTTCGGTGTTTCCCTTGGACTTCCAATTCCGGCTCTGTGAATCCCCTACCGCATCTACGACCTCGCACATACGGTCCCCTAACCGTAGGAGCGGAAACATCAGAAACAATAGCTTCAGCTGCACAACTCTCAATTCCAAACTTTCCGATAACCGTCTGAAATCATCCCGAGCCCCTCGGGCCTCAACCAAATATACCAACACATCACCTATCAACCCACGAACTAGGTCAAACCCTCAGAACACTCAAAAACCACATCAATACACCAAATTAACCTGAAGTTCAAGCCTAAGGATTTCTAAACTTTCGAAATTCGCCAACGATGCCGAAACCTATCAATTCAACCCGAAAAGATGCCAAACTTTGCAGACAAGTCCCAATTTACATAACGGAGTTGTTCCAACTCTCAGAATCGCGTTCCGACCTCGATATAACAAAAGTCAATTATGGGTCAAACTTCTCCATTTTCCAAACTTCAACTTTCGCCGAAATGCCTCAAATTACCCTACAGACCTCCAAATTCAAATCCGAAAGCATGCCTAAGATCAAAATCACCATGTGAAGTTGTTGACATTATTCAATATTTATTCCGGAGCCATTTATATAAAAAGTCAAATTCTGGTGAAATTTCACCACTTAAACTTCCAAAACTAGAATCCTTCTTCCAATTCGACTCTGAGTCATCCGGTAACTGAATACAACCATGCACGCAGGTTGATATACATAATTTGAAATTTTTCAAGACCTTATGCCACCAAACGGAGCTTAAATTCTCAAAACGACCGGTCGGGTCGTTACAGTATCATGACCTAAAATAATCTTATTCGTGGGAAGGTATGAAGAAAGATGTTGCTAACTTTGTGTCTAGTTGTTTGACTTGTCAGTAGGTCAAGGCTGAGAATTAGTGACCTGCGGGATTACTACAACAAATTGAGATTCCAGAGTGAAAATGGGAAAGAATTACTATGGATTTCATCACCGGGCTACCACGAACCCTTAGAGGTTATGATTATGTATAGTGATTGCAGATCGATTGTAAAAATCATCACACTTTTTGCCAGTGAAGACTACCTATGGTGGAGTAAGGTATGCACAAATATTTATCAATGAAAATGTACAACTTCACAGAGTTACAGTATTCATCATATTTGATAGAGGATCACAATTTACTTCACGCTTTTGGAAATCTTTTCAAGAAGCATTGGATACACGAGTAGATTTTAGTACTGCGTTTCATCCACAGATGGACGGGCAGTCTGAACATACTATACATATCTTGGAGGATATGTGGAGAGCTTGCATTCTTGAGTTTGGAGGTAGTTGAGACACTTATCTACCTTTAGCTGAATTTTCTTATAATAATAGCTTCCAGTCCAGTATTCAAATGGCATCATACGAAGCATTGTATGGTAGAAGAAGTTGTTCTCCTATTTGATAGTTTAAAGTTGGTGAGACTAACTTATTGGGACCCGACTTATTACAATATCTATTGACAAAGTCCAATTATTTAGGCAGACATTGCTCACAGCTCAAAGCAGACAAAAGTCTTGTGCATATAAGAGAAGAAGAGATTTGGTGTTCACAATTAGGGACAAAGTGTTCCTACGAGTCTCCCCTATGAAAGGTGTGATGCAATTTGGAAAAAGAGGCAAGTTAAGCCCCAGGTTTGTAGGACCGTATGAGATACTAGACTGAGTGAGAGCCGTGACTTATTATTTGGCACTTCTTCCTGATTTATTTTTTATTCATCTAGTGTTTCATGTCTCAATGCTAAGGAAATGTATATCAGACTCATCTTAGGTTCTTGAAGCACCCACTGTACCGCGTGATGAGAAGTTGTCTTACGAAGAGGAGTCGATGGCTATTATTGATAGACAAGTAAGAAAGCTACGGTCAAAAGAAATTGTGTTCGTTAAAGTCTATGGAGAAATCATATTGTTGAAGAATCTACTTGGAAAATGGAAGATGATATGCGCGTCAAATATCCTCATTTATTTCATCTACAGGTATGTGCTTGAGTTAAATTTGAGGACCGAATTTTATAAGATGGGGAGGATGTAATAGCCCATAAATTTTAAACAAGGACATATTGGTCATTCAACAAACTAAAAAAAGAAAAGAAAAGGGATACACACAGAAGGGTCGACGCCCACCAGATTTCAATATGGCAAAAAGGAAAAACAAAGAAAGGGATTAAGGGAGGGGGGAAGAACTCACGGCAAACAAAAAAAGAAAAAAACAAAAAAATTGGGTAGTAGAAGAATTCTAACACAGGAAAAGCTCACGGGCAGCAATAAGTTAAGGGAAAATCTGGTGAAAAGCTTGGTAACCACTTTTGAGAACAAAAGAAAACTTGATATTTGCACTTTTCTTCCATTGGAAAGCACCAGAAAAATTCAACACAGAGAAGCTAATTAAGAAGAAGAAGAAGAAGAAGAAGAAGAAGGGGGAGGAGGAGGTAAAATTTTTAACTTAATTCATAGATTTGATTCATAAATTCTATGGCTATAGAGTTGGGATTGAGAATTAGTTGAAGAATTATTATTAATGAAATAATGGAGTCCATGAAATTTTTCATGAATTGGTGAATATAATATAGGTTTGGGGTTATAAACTTAAATATTTTTGTATATATACCAATAAAAAAAATGAATATTCCTTCAAAAACCTTTCAGTTCCATTAGTGATTGGTAATCAGATATGATTGCTATTAATATTGGTGATATTGGAAAAAATTACAATGGAATTTTGATAGCAGCGAGTTGGGATACTGAGATGGGTCTTGATATTTCAAGTAGAATAAGAGGGATTTGTTGAGTTAATATAATTTGATGAATTAAGAGCCAAATATGAATCTCTGAGGGTTGGGCATTCTAAATTAGCTATGAATTAGCCTAAACAAGAAAATTAACATGAGATTAATATTTATACTATTATAGATCGACTGAAGAAAGTCGTATGGATCATTCGAGGTGACGTGTTTGGTATTTCGGCACGAGTACTGTGAGTAGTAACCTTTCCGCAATTTATGTTTTTATAACCTGCATGGTTTATATATAATTGTGAAAATAAATGTGTTATCGATGCTTTGAAATTGCATGTGGGAGAAGTCTTTTACTCAATATGATACCGGTATTTGAGAGGATTCTTGTTGTTTTAAATATTCTCATTGTTACTAGATATTCTTACCGTTACCGAAATAAAATTACATGATTTGATAAGAAATTATATGCTCTTTATTATTTTTCAAATTCTTTTATACGAGTATTGATTGTTTACAAGAAAGAGTATTAATAAGAGGAGACTTTGAAGGATCCCGTAGCTACGTCGGGTTCGTTAGACCTAGTGCACCTTGTTTTTACAGATTACCGATTACAGTTATAGATCTTGCTAGTGGGAAGGTAGAACTAACATACAGTTACAGTTTTCCCTCAAATAGGGACATACAGTTATATTTGACTCATATTATGAATGGGTCCACACAGTGATACAAATAACATGATCCTTTCTTGGAAACCTCCCAAACATAAAGATTTACTATGAGACAGTGGTTACCGAGTTTATTACCAACTTGTTAAATTAATTTCTGTCAAAATAAGTACATGAATAGATTGATTATATGTCACGATCCAAATTCCCCTCCGTTGAGTATCGTGATGGCACCTAGTCTTAGGGACTAAGCCTAACATATACTAAAACAATAATTAAATAGCATCTAACAACTTTAGAAACTGAATTCTCTATAAACTTACAATTCCCAAAACTGGTAGTACAGGTCATAAGCCTTTCTAGGAGTAGTTGTACATAATAAATACATCATTGTTCTGAAAATAAATAAAATAATGGAAATAAATACAACAGAAAGTAAATTTAGAGCTTGCGAATGTCCAGCAGGTACACCTTGAAGTCTCCAGCCACACCGAGCGTAAGTATCAAAACTGACCCGGTCCGAAGTACCTGGTTCTGCATAAAAAATGTGCAGAAGTGTAGTATGAGTACACCACAGTGGTACTCAGTAAGTATCAAGCCTAACCTCGGTAGAGTAGTGACGAGGCCAGGTCAAAACACTACTGATATATATATATATAACCTGTAGGATTTAACCTAAATCTAACAAGAAAGGAATAGCAGAGTAATACCAACAGTAGAAGAATATCAAATTGCAAATAGTAGTAACAATAAGAGGAAAACACGAATGGCAGCAAGAATCAACCAAGTATTTAATCAACAACATAGTTGGGGTCCGGATGAAGCATAAATGAGTTCAATTAAAGGAAGCAACATTAACTCAACCAATCGAATCATTTCTAATATGCCATTTCAATGATCCCAATCCTCGTAATATCCTAACAATATCATAACTTCCAAACCATTAACACTTATGGCACCTGGTGCTCACACATTTCTATTTCACTTTGCACGACATATTACACGTGCTACTCAGTACATGATATCCATTTCACATGTTAATTAAGGTGTTCAATAGATTCTGTTCATATATCGTAAAGTAATAATACAGTTTCTAGACCATGTAAGAAAGTCAGTGACAAAGATGAGTTTATTTTAGAAACCATTTGAGTGAAGAAAATAATATTTTCAAATAAAATACGATACTGAATAAGCTATTGAATTTAATGTAGAGTTTATTAGGTTAAAAATATAATAACAGTTCCTTTGTAAGTAAAATAAAACCCCGGACAGGTTGAGAAGATTAAGTTGAGAGAGCAGTTGAAGTAAGATATGACAACTAGTAGAAAATGGTAAGTATCGAAATAAACGGCGGTTCTAACTTAAAGTCACACAAGGTAACATGATATTCGTTCTTTCATTTTTAAATACTATCTTACCAACGACTCAGCAGGGCAGGAGGTAATGACTCAACATAGTAAATTCACTTTGAAAATCGACAATTTGCATAAATAAATACATAACTCAAATGTCTTATCAATATCCAGCTATAACCAATCCTTAAGTGAAATGTAAAACTACCGAATAACTTACACAGTTAGAGAAAAATAAATGAAACACATAAACTGATGCGGCGTGCATCCGTATCCCACCAAACAACACAAAATCCTCCCTTGTTCCTCCGTAACCATATATCAATATCAATAAGATGATTCACCCTTATTACTCCATATCAATCCACCCTTATTCCTCATGTTGCGGTGTGCAACCCGATCCCACCGTATAATAGCAATTCACCCTTATTCCTCATATATATATATATTACCCTTATTCCTCCTGTTGCAGCGTGCAACCCGATCCCACTATATAATAATATAAATCAATCAACAACAATTCAACATCTCAATTATAATAAATTCTACAACGAAAAGTATGAGTACACTGATGCGAGACTAAATTGCATAGTTTAACATGTGATATACCTTACATTTTATGCGCATTAATGATAAAATTACACTTGTTATGTGCTTAATGGAGTTTATTTCATGTGTAGGAGATTAGAGAGGATACGGACGGCAAAACATCAATTTGTACTTATTTTCTTCATTACTTTGTAGTTTAATTATGCAAGTTATTTTAGATTTTATTCTTTTGAACA
>ML329019.1:0-14875 GCA_005239505.1 Nicotiana paniculata
TAAAAATAAAATTAAGAATTAAAGTTGAAACTATTTTTTTGGTATTTTTCAAAGATTATATAATTAAAAATCCTAGCAAAATAGTATGACTACAAAATGAAACTATTTTTTTTATAATTTTAGTTTTTGCGATAAAATAAGGTAAAAAGGTCAAAACTAGTTAAAATAATGATATTAGGCCTAAACTAAATATTTAAACGCTATACCGTGTAAAATCTCGGGGAGGGTCAAAAATTACATGTCTACACTGGCCATCTTTCAAGTTTACTTAATTCATTACCTTTTAAACAGTAAAAATATCATAAAAACAAAGTACATCTTCCATGGTGAAAGAATTTCGACCTTCGAATCGGCTGAAAGAGTATTTTGATGTCACTTAGGAAAACTTTTGCCAAAGTCCGGTGCAAAGCATGCATTTTGTCGCGCTATAACTTTTACTAGTGAGTCTTACAAGATGTTTTAAGGAAAAAATATCAAAAATAAATCGAATCGTAATAATACCGAAAAGAAATAGAAATGAGTGAGACGGTTTTAAAAGGTCTAATTTTAGTTATAAAGAGATAGAGTAACCTTTTACGCCGCTATGAATATGAATTTCGGAGAATTTTACTTATTTCCGATCAATGAAGGTATCTTCTAGAAGATCTCATAGTAAAAATTGCGTGGGGCACCCTATTTGGTCGCCCCCATTTAACCTATACCCACTTTTTTAAAAACTTTTAACTTGTACCCATTTTTTAAATAACTTCAACTCCCTTTCCCTCGCTGGGCTGAAGTTCACCAATTAAGCTAAAGTACGCCAGTTATAAAGACAAAACTTCAGCATAAGGGGCTGAAGTTCCCCAGTTACAAAGACAAACCCAGTTACAAACTTCAGCTTTCCCAAGTTATAAAGACAACTTCAGCATACGGGGCCAAAGTTCCCCAGTTACAAAAATAAAACTTCAGCCCCGTAACTGGGGAACTTCAGCCCCGTATGCTGAAGTTTTTGTCTTTATAACTGGGGAACTTCAGCCCCGTATGCTGAAGTTCCCCATTTACTAGAGCTGAAGTTCCCCAGTTACAAAGACAAAAACTTCAGCTCTAGAGCTGAAGTTAGTTCCCCAGTTACAAAGACAACAAGAGCTGAAGTTCGCAAGCTACTTCAGGTCCGTCTACTAGAATGTTGGAGTTTTACGTGATTGTCTTTGCTACTTCAGTCCCGCGTGCTGAAGTTATGCGCAAAAGCGGATACGTATGTAATTTTTTTTACAAAGCGGGTATAAGTTAAAACGTGGCACAAAAAGTGAATACGGATGCAAAAACCCCAATACCATCAACTTGCTAGTCGAAGGAGAAAAGAAAAGCCAAAACTCCTTTTTTAATCTTTAAAATGTAAAAAACAATACAAAAGATCACGAATAAAAAATCAAATAAATAATTAAATAAAATAAAAGAAAGCATAGAAGAGAATCTTGATTTAATCATCATTGCTATTCCAACTCATTACAATTCTTGATTTGATGGAGAGGCTTATCTGCACTAATTTTTTTGTACAGAATTCCAGCCTATTTTTTCCTTTTCCTAATAATCCTACATACAAACAAGACTACTAAAACATTTATTAAATTACAACCCCACTTCACAGATCTACACTTGCCCACCCTTCTCCCACTTGTTATATAAATTATATGCCTATACTCTAATTTCTAAAAAATATAAAAATACACATCAATATATATTCAAATACATCAATAAAAAGGAAAAGAAAAAAAGAAAAGTAAAATATGTGAAAAAACATAAATCTTTTTCGCTTTCCATGTGTCTAAGCTTTAGACGACAGAATTATATATCCAAGGCAACAGATGAAATTCGCGCAAGATGATCTGAATATCATAGTTATTACTTAATCTTCGGAATGGTCATTAGGGGAGTCTAATTCTTTATTTACCTTTGATTGAATCCCATAATAACTCAAATACCACTTAACAAACTTTCTTAATCCACTTGACAAATCTGTGGTTGGCTTATATCCAAAATCTCTATAAGCCAAAGACACATTAGCATGTGTAAATGGGACATCACCATTTCTTGGCATTTTAATCACATTCTTTTTAGCCTTCACATTTAATAAACTTTCCAAAATTGTCACCAACTTCTTCACCGACACAGGTGAAGTGTTACCCAAATTGTACACCCTTAACTGCGCCGGACCTTTCTTTTTTCCGCCGCTGCCGGTGCTCTTCTCCGCCGTGTCAAGTGCCCCGAGACACCCTTTAACGACGTCGTCGATGTACGTGAAGTCACGCGCCACCTCTTTATTATCTTGTGTTACGTACACATTTATTGGTTTCCCTTGTGTCATATCCTTGGTGAAGAAAAAATAGGCCATGTCCGGTCTACCCCACGGTCCATAAACAGTGAAAAACCTTAATGCAGTTAAAGAAAGACCGTAAATATGGTTATATGTGTGCGCTATTTCTTCACCCGCTTTTTTTGTGGCGGCATAAAGGCTAGCGGGTTGGTCCGTACGATGATTTTCAGAAAAAGGAACGTTTGTGTTCAACCCGTAAACTGAACTGGAGGATGCCCAGACGATCGCGGGTTGAGGGTTAGCTAACTTGGTCGTCTCCAACAAGGTAACGAACCCTGCTATATTCGACTTGATGTAAGATTGTGGATTTTTCATGGCGTACCTTACTCCCGCCTGCGCGGCCAAGTGAAGGACGTGTGTAAATGGAACAATGTCAAATAGTTTGGATAACAACTCCGCATCATTTATATCACCTTCCACGATAAAGATCTCATGCTGCGCCAGTAACTTCTGGCGCCCACGTTTCAATGATGGGTCGTAATAGGAGT
The DNA here is from genome assembly GCA_005239505.1 of Nicotiana paniculata. Classification (NCBI taxonomy): domain Eukaryota; kingdom Viridiplantae; phylum Streptophyta; class Magnoliopsida; order Solanales; family Solanaceae; genus Nicotiana; species Nicotiana paniculata. The sequence continues at coordinate 2,842 of ML329019.1, forward strand.
TGAAGTTGTCTATTCCCAAAACTCCGTCCCCACGTTTCTTCAGTGCCATTGAACAATGAGAACCAACAAAGCCAGCCGCACCTGCAACATAAGCGGATTCACTATTTTTTGAAAATCTCAACTCCAAACGTACAAAAACAACAACAAATTAAACCCAATTAATCCTTACAAGTCAGATTTTAGATGTATGCAACCTTACCCTATTCAGGGAGAGCAGAGAAGCTATTTCTAATAGACCCTCGAAACATAATATTCCTTCCGTTTTCGTTTCAATTTAAATGAGGTAATTTGACTCGGCATGGAGTTTAGAAAAAAATAAAAAAGACTTTTGAAACTTCGGATGGTCATGACATTTGCGTGGTTATAAAAGTTTCTCATTAAAGACAAAATGAATAAAATAAAGAATTTACAATTGAATTATTTCCAATTATAAAAACACATGCTTCTTTTTGGAAGGAACTAATAAGAAAATTGTATTGTCTAAATTGAAATAAAAGGAGTAATAATTTTTAAATTTTTCACCTATATATATATATATATATATATATATATATATATATATATNTATTTGATCTAAATTAAATAAAATCCTTCAAGCTATACATTTGCTACTAACCTGTAACCAATACAGATAAACCATTGGCACGCCTAGGAGTTGAAGAGTGGCGGACTTGTTTTTCCCAAGCGGTGCCGCCGCCGTAGAAGGCGGAGGAGAGGAGGTTATGAGTGGTGGTGTGAATATGATGATGTGGAATATTTTCTGAATTTAAAGGATGGTAATTTATGGTAAAGAAAAAAATTAACAAAAGAGCTACTAAAAGAGTAACCCTAAAAAGAAGTTTAGAAGAAGCTGCAATAAGTTTAGAGCTATTTACTCTTCGAATATAGCTATTATATCTCTCTAATTTCATTACTTTGTTTGTATCAAGTGAAGATGCCATTGTTTCAAAAAATGAAGTGAAAACAAGTGAAGGTTAGAGGAATATATAAGGAAAAAAAAAATAGGAGATAATTAAATAATAGAGAAATGGAGAGAGGGATAAAATAAAAGAGTGGCGGACCAAAGAAAGGGGGAGAGAAAATTTTGGGATTGTGTTTGTTGGATATATACCGCATTCTTTTTTAGTATATAGCTTTGTTTATCATTAGTTTAAATTGGTATATACTAAAAATAACAACAATAATAATAGTATAATAACAAAAAATTATTCATTTTTTACGTGCTTCGAACGGTGAACTTTGGTTATTATACTGTAGTTAGGGGTGTTCAGGGTTCGATTTGAGCCTATTTTTTCCTCAAAAGAAACCAAACCAAGTAAGCCGATTTTTCAAATATTGAAACCAAACCAAATCAATTAACTTGGTCTTTTATCGATTCATTTTGATTCGATTTTTATCGGATTTTTGATTTTTTCGGTTATTCATCGATTTTTTCCCTTAAATATGAGACACACTACCAAAAGCATATTCCGGTGATTACATTTTCAACGTAACACTATCAAATTTGATCGGTTTTTAAAATTCAAAATCTAAAAGTATCCATATTTTTGTTCGATTTGGTTCGATTTATCATATTTTTATAAACACCCGTAATTGTAGTAGCTTAACACCAACAGCAAAACTGAAAATAATAGCAACGATCTGGCTCTATTTATCAAAAGATCAATTCCAAAAATTATAACTTGTTACTTTAATTTAATTATTGATATTATTCAGCGGTTGCTTTCCTTTTCCCTAATGAGTAATGAGTCAGCTTTGATTGTTTGTTTTATCTTTTGTTTTTTCCCCGAGCAGGGCCTAACCATTTATCACCGACAATATATTTTACTAGGTCTTTTAACACATCTGGCTAGTCGGCTTAAAATAATTATATTCGATAAGTTAAATACACAAAAAAAATATATTATTAATTACGTATAAAATATGTATATATGTATTATATAAAAAAAAAATATATCAATTATTATTTTAGTGTGCGACTATACAATATAGATTTCTCTATATTTAATGGGGTTACTGGTTTACTTATCGTTTGGATCTTACTTTGGTTTACACAGATTAATAAGTTCTTTCGTTTATTTGTGCTTTTGTTCTTTAACTTTACTTTGAAGTATATTCAGTGATAGCGGGGACAACTTCTGCGAGCAGCGGCAGAGGCAGGATTTTCGCTAAAGGGGTTCAGAGAAAAATAGTTGAAAAATTAGAAAAGATTGTAGCTAGTGAACCCCTTGGCCAATGGATTATGTTTTTGAACTGTGATTGAAGGGAGTCAAAACATAATATATAGAAGTAAAAAATAAATTTTATATTATGTAATTTTTCGACGAAGTAAATCCGCCCATCTACAAGGTTGTCATTTGCTTCTTCGAAAACATCTACAAGATATATTGGTGTTGTATTTGTTTTTAATATATATTATGAGTATCATTGCTCAAAACAAATACTACAAAACGAATATAAAAAACAAACAATTAGTAAAACCTTGAAACTGTTATAACTTAAAATATTAAGCACACTTATAAATAAAGTCCAATATTTTCAATGTCATGTGTGATCAATTGCTTTTAATCTAGAATCTTTACTTCTTGAGATGGGATGCTCAATTAATATATTTGTATATTATTACTAGTGTCCAATATAAAAATATAATGTAGGTCCATTATTGAGTCAATTTGTAATAATAAATAAATAATATTTACGTAAAATCTTAGATGGGTCACAACCTCGCGAGTCATGGCCGGAAATCATGCATCTTAATAGCGAAGTTTCTTGGCAATTCTCTAGCTCTGTCATCCCCACTCCCTCATCACTCTAGACAGACAAAAAAACAAGACAATTTTTTTTGGCAAGAGGGGAAATTCGCCGTCGTTACAATCTTAACTATAGCCTTTGTCTTTCGGGTGAACACTTTTTTTAAAATGAAAGAACTGAACCTAATTGAAGAACTGAAAAGCAACAATAACAACAATAATAGTAAAATATCCGGTGTGATTCAAGGGCGAAGTTAGAAGCCCTAATACGAATTCGATAGAATCTAGTAGCTTTTGCTCCAATAGAATATTTATATTAAAATTTTTATTAAATTATATAAATATTAAATTTAGAATCCAGTTATTAGCACTTGAAATCATCATTCTAAAATCTATAACCCACAAGGTTAAAATCTTCTCTGTGCTTCTTCTATGATTCCATCTTTCTTGGGTAAAATGAAAAAGTTGTATCCGATAATCAAGAGAAGTTGTCTCACCATTGGCTTATATTTTTGGATCGTACAAGTACGTGGAAAGACATATCAAGTTCATCTTGCCAAATGTCAATTTAAATGTTATCCCTAACTAAAATTAGATATACTAATTTGAATTTTTGCATAATCAAATGCAATAAAAATTAGTAGATTAATTTCAATCTCATTATTACTAGTAAATATGTCTGCGTCCGGGCAAAACCGTGGTTAATAAGCACCCCGATTTTTCGGTGGGGCAAACAAAGCAATGACGTAATTATGAGGAATCAAAATCAAAGCTGGGAATCTCCCGTACCAAAGCCCGAATAAAACACATGCCCTCGGACCCGATCGGAACTCCGAGACCTCGAAAAACATTGTCAAACGTTCGCACATGATTAACAAAAGGCCGTGATATCCGTACCCGAATGGATATCACGGCGTGAATCTCGGCCCGTATCTGCAGTTGATCAATGATTAGCAAAAAGGAAGATCTTTACCTTTCTTAGAATTGTACTTAGGATAAACCTCCCCTACTATATAAACATGATGTTTATTATTCAAAAGACTCTCTTTAACATGCATGCAAGGTAAAATACACATGTTTTCTCTGTTTCTAAAAGCTATTCAAAGTTCTTACTTTTGCTCATAAGCTTTTCATAAATGTTGGCATCGAACCGAAGACAGGTTATTTGTTAAGCTTTTAATCGAGCCCGGATTCAATATCACTACTGGTTTGCTTGTTTATTCTATTTTTTATTTTGCTTATCTAATTTCATAAATCATTTTTATTGAATTAATCCACATATCCTTAAAACTGCATATAAATTCCATTGTTATCCATTTTTAAGGGTAAACAGTTTGGCCCCACTGTGGGGTTAAGGATAATAGTGGCAATTTGGTACATATTTCCATAACATACTTTATTTTACGCTTGTTCTTTGATATTTGAATTTCAAATCTATCTAAGAATGTCAAACTCTCAATCTGCTCACCTGAACGTTCATGCTGAGTCTGGCCACCATAGCGAAAATAACAATATAATACCTAGCAACGAGGTGTCCCTCTGTTGACCCCAACGGAGTCCCAGCTGTAGACCCAATCAACTCCAACTCACATGTGGCCATCAATGCCAACCTGCAGACCGACCCCAAGAACAACGTTAAAAAAAAATCTCGATCAACGGCTCGAGGTACGCCCGACGGTGAAGGCGACATGATCAATCTACGGGTGATCTTCGAAATGTTACAAGCCCAACAGGCGGCGATAGCCCAACTGCAGAACTAAGGCGGTGCCCCCACCAGAGTTGAGCCCGAGCTATCCCAGAAAATCAGTCGAAGAAATGAGCAAGTCACGGAAAGGCCGGGTGAAGCTGAGCCCGGGACCAACAATCGAAATAATAAAGTTGTTTGAGGAACAAACAAAGCGGGTGGAAGCGGGAAGAAGAAAATTTTGGCCAACGACAAAAAAATGGAGACTATAACTCTAGCGTTGATCAAATCTCAGGAGCGCCTGATCCACGTCCAATCCACACCCAATAGTGAGTGAAAATGGTCGTTGGAAGAATAGTACCCAACAAGAGTCGGAGTTGATTTCCACAGGGAGTTACTATGGGTGTTAGGAGTATACACTTGACGAAAGCGAAAAGGAATAGCTAAGTTGCACTTCAACAACAGGTTTTGATTTCTAATTCTAATTTTACTCTAGCAATTATAATCTAAGAAAAGAAATTATAAGCGAATAAGTGTTTTTGGTCTTTTTCCAAATAGTTTAAAGGTCTAAGGCTGTGACCATAACCTAGGTGTTTTCCTAATGGGATAAAGACGTTAATGCTTGTTTTGTTGATTGGGGTGTATTATAGCTCTCAAATCTACTTTACCCACTCAATACCTCTCAGCCGGGGAGTGATTTTGCCCAATTTGTCTTTCTCAAGTACAAATGTGTATCAACCAAAAACAATTGATAAGAGGTCAAGTTAGGTTATTACTATCTCTAGGTTGAACCCTTTAATTAAGTTAATCAATCTTTCAATTGACCAAATTCCTTGTTAGCTAAGTTATCCTAGACTAGGTCCCTCTTTCTCAAGTAGAGACTAAGACAAATAGGCATGAACAAATGTTTGCAACCATTAATTCTAAAATTGAAGCATGAACTAAGCTAAATAATCAACACTTAATCATAAACAAGCATTAAATTAGATATCCATAATATTTACACACCAACCCTAGTAAAAGTTTAGCTACTCATAATGGGGTTTGAAGAAAATAATGAACAAAAGCTAATTGAACTCATAATGGAAGATTAAATTGATGAAATCTAATGTAAATACACCAATATAATGTAAAACTTCCTAAAGTAGGAAAGAAAAATGACTATAACAACTTCAGATGTTCAAACTTGACCTAATTTTGTGAAACTCATCTATTTATACATGACTGAAAATCTCGGACAAAAATGCTCCTCGGGAGGTTCTGCGGCCGCACAATTTCATGTGCGATCCGCAAATTTATTCAACTGGTAAGAAGTGGATTTCTGCGGCCGCCCATTTCTAAATTGCGGCCGTGAAGCATCTTTTGCAGCCGCATAATTCTTGTGCGATCTGCAATTAACAAAGGCTCCCAGACTTGATCTTTTTGCATACTCTCTGATCTTTGACTCCTAGCCCAGTTCTGCAGCCGTACATTGCTGAAAGGTCTGCTAAATTCTTCTTCTTCTTTTGCGGCCATCTATGGCACACACTTTCTTCAGCGGACCGCACATGTGTGCTTCTGCACCCTTTATTGCCTCGTGCTTCGAGACACTTCTTTTTGAGTCAGATTTCATCTCGGGACCAAACTTCCAGCATTCCTGCAATTTTGCATAATTTCATTAGTTCCGGGAACACATTCAATACTTTCAGACTAAAACAAAAGTTAAAAGATGCTAATAAGCAGTCAAAATCCTCACTTATCAGTGTCCCAGATATTGAAAGGCCTGGACTTCAAGAAATTTGTCCAAAAGCCTTTCCCTCCGAGCGGGACATTGAATCCAATCCTGAAGATGTTCCGTATGCCCGATATTCCGAGAAATGAAAAGAGGAATGATCGAGGCCACAGTAGCTGGGGACTCATGAGCAAAAACGATTTTGACAGGCCACTCGGGGCCATGGATGGCATTGAGGTTATCAGAATATAACTTTAATGTCGATGCTGCCAACATCGTATTAGCCATCGGGCACATCAAACTTTTGAATAACAATTAGTGTTTAGCCAAACTTTTAGGGAGAAACTATTATTTTTCAAAACTAATTCTCAAAAAATACTTTTGCTTCTATTCGAAAGCACTTTTTTCCCTTTGCCAAATACCTTAATTTAAGAAAAAAAAATTGTATACGGGTGAAATCGAGCTCAGGGTGCATCCCGACCTCCAACAAAATAAGCCAGGCTCGAGACATGGAGGCAAGTGACCGAAATCGGTTCAAAGTCCCATCGAACCAAAACCCGGGGGCATGACGCTTGCCCTCAAGAATATCGAGGCCATGATCCCGGAATCGGTCTTGACCTCGAACGACTTCGAAGAACATTTTTAGACAATCCAGTATAGCCAACAGAAAGCCGAAATATCCGTGACCCGCTGAATATCACGGCGGGAATTTATGCACGTATCGATAAGGAACCGACAATCGGTGAATCAAATTTTTTTGTATCTTTTACAGAGTTGTACCTAAAATAGGACCCCGCTACTATATAAAGGAGGTCTGATAATTCATGAAGTACATTATAATACGAACTCCAAAGTAACATATTATTATTCTCTATGTCTTTAGCTCTTGCTCTTTTTCATCGATACCGGTCATGGTGAGCTCGACTCGAGAGCGGCCATTTCATTAAGGCTGAAACTATTCAACTCGTGTGGTTTGGATTTATTTTATCTTTATTTATTCTATAGTAACTTAATTTGTCGCTTTTGTATCAAGTTAATCCGTGAATCCTTAAAACCACTTATAAATTTAATTGTTATTCGATTTTGAGGGTAAACAAAAATACTTTTAGCTAAAAAAAAAACTTAGCCAAATAGGTTATCATTAAAATATGTTTCATATATATACAATATAATGTGGCACATGAAAAGAAACAGATAAGCTCAAGATCACATCTTATTAAATGTAGAAAAGACAGTTGTTTATTTGTATTTTATTTATTTATTTGAAGGGCACCCCTAGGAATAGGAATAGCACACGTAATAGGAAAGCCCACAGCTTTCATATATTGGATTAGGCTATGGTCTCTATTTCTTCTTTTCACAACAGTACAGAAAATAGAGTTGGTGAAGTAGACATATTGATATTGACTTTTGAAGGGTTTATCCTTTGAAAAAATTGGGATATTTTATTTGTGGGACTACCCTATAATATGGTGAGAAATTGAAGGTAATACAAGTGGACTAATAACGCGTACGCATAATTTTATATTAAGCAATGTCGATCTATTATCATAATTCGATTAATTTGTTAGTGTTATAAATATATATTATATAATGGATATTTATTTAGTAATCTGTTGTAAATAAGCTTCATTTAATAATCACATGGGACACTGCCGTAAATATGTTTATTTATTTAGTACTCTGGTACAGTAGCAACTTACAAGCAACTTACAAGCAGCTTGCAGTAATATCTTACGCAGCAGCTTACGTAGCAGCTTGCAGTAGCAGCTTACGCATCAACTTCCTTTCTTCTATAAATAGAGGAGATTTCAGTTTATTATGTATATCCGTTTGAAAGTTCAATAATATATCAGTTTCTCTCTACACTTGTCTTTAGTTTATTTACTTTACAATCGTTATTTTATAACAGTTAGATAAATTTAGGTCTACGATTATATTGGATTAGGCATTGGTCTCCCTTCTAAAAGGGGAGACGTTTTCACGGACTTCTCTAAAAATTCGTGAAAACTGAACCTATGAAGCTACACTTTTGGGCTGTGTCAAGGAAATTCAAAATTTAATATATAGAAATAAAAAATAAATTTTATCTAATATACAATATAATTTTTTAACAATAAGGTTCGAATGAACCCCTTCCACCTCCTAAATCCGTCCCTGAAAACATTAATACTGCCCTGTTAAGTATTAAAATATGCGCGTCAAGTGTTACACAAACTTAATAAGCTGAAAAATAAGAATGATATAAGCAATACGATAGATATATAGATTATACTTGCTTTCCAGTAGAATTATCTGTTTCTACTGATGAGAGTCAGACACAGTATATTGTTATTTTTATTAGATGTTCTCGTGGGGACGCAGTATACGGGGCGGATGCACACTTAACTAAACAGTGTCACGTAATACTGCTTTATCAAAATTTATTATTAAATATATGTGAGGCAAGTGCACAAATAATTATTTTCAGGAATGTTATTTAGAGATTAGCCCCTTATTTTATCCTGAAATTTCAAACCGAAAATCTTAATTTCACGACAATAAAAAATTAAACTGAAAAACTAAAATACATGACGCACTGGCTTTCCTAAATAGCAACCTTTTGAAGTGACTACCTGATGTCATTTCTACAATATATGTATTAATACTGTGAGGATTCGATAAGCAGAAAAAAATGACATCACTTAATATACTAGTACATTTTTTTTTGCATATACTCGAAAGATGAAGTATAATTGAACTAAAATTCTTTTTTACTTGAGATTCAACAAAATCAATAGACTAATTACTGGTAATATTCTCTTATCAGCTATTATCAGTTCATCACACGCACAAAAAATGTCGGTAGAGACTACAGTCCAAAGGAAACTTCATCGCAATGTTATTGTAATTGCGAATACTTCTGGGGCTTTAGTGTAATTTGACTAAAAATTAGTTTCTGGGGCTTTAGTTTAATTTGACTAAAAATTAGTTTCCTTGGCCGACATATAGACCGACATGCTTATAAATGTACGATGGATACATTCCTCCCAATTTTATTTTCGTCTTCTTTTGGTCCTAATGTAGACTTTTCTCATTAATTTTGTGGCCCTTCTAATTTTTTGGTCAACTATAGAACTCAAAATTAATATTTTTACACCAACAATAAACCTAATATACCCTCAATTCCCACACAGTAAGGTTTAAGGAGAATAATGTGTACTTATATTTACCCCTACCTTATTGAGTTAGAGAGATTGTTTCTAATAAACCATCAACTCATGGAAGCATAAGCATCACAATAATGAAGAGAAAAACAAGAAGCGCAACAACGAGAAGCCATGTAAAAGCAACATAAATAACAACTAGATAGTAAGATGACCGAAATAAGAGAAACAACAGGTAGTCATAGAAATCTATACCAACAGAATACGAACGCACACACTAATACTACTAGTAAGGGTGTTCATGATTCGATTTAGATCGATTTTTCCCTAAAAGGAACAAAATCAAGTAAGTCGGTTATTAAAATATTGGAACCAAACCAAACCAAACCAATTAAGTCGATTTTTTAGCGATTCGGTTTTTTTTTTTGTCGATTTTTATCGGTTTTTTGATTTTTTGGTTATTTATCGGATTTTTTCTTAAATATGAGACATACACCACCAAACATATATTTCGGCGACTACATTTTCATCGTAACACTATCAAACCAATTGCTCTTTGAAAAATCTATCATTTACCATGATATATTGATGATAATTGAATCAAATAGTGATGAATAATTTAAGTATTCAATTAAAATCGATTATTTTTAACATGAAATAAATTCCTGTACTTAGCAAAAGCAAACAACTAATCAAACTAGAATATAAAGGCAAACAATTAGATTATTGTAATAGCAAAGAACTAGACTTAAAATACAAACGACTAATATGTATCATAACATTTTAGAAACTTTATATAAAAATATACATATATATATGTGTAATAATAAATTTAAACAGTTACTTCTATAGTCGGTTTGATTCAATTTTTTTCGATTATTTTTTGATTAAACCAAATTTGATCAGTTTTTAAAATTCAAAACCAAAACCAAACCAAACCTAAAAAGTATCGATTTTTTTGGTCGGTTTGGTTCAGTTTTCGGTTTGGTTCGATTTTTCAGCTTTTTATGAACACCCCTAACTACTGGTATGAACAAGGAGAACACTCAACTAACTAAGATACTACCCTAATCCTCGACCTCCACACCTTCCTATCAAGGGCCATGCCTTCGGTCAGCTGAACCTGCGTCATGTCTTGCCTAATCACCTCACCCCAATTCTTCTTCGGCCTACCTCTACCTCTCCTTAGGCCATCCAATATGAACCTCTTACGTCTCCTGACCGGGACATCTGTTTTCCTCTTTCTCACATGCCTAAACCATCTAAGTATCGTTTTTCGAATTGAATATTTTTGTTACACCAAAAAGAAAAGAATTGACATACTTTTCATGTAATTACATTATTGAAATATCGAGTAAATAGTCTTTTCTTTTAATATTATTTCATTAATGCTGAGTAGTTTATCCATAGTTCGAATCATTTATATAACATATGTGAAAATTTTAATTTTCTTTTACACTTCTGATTTCACATGATCGGATGATCAAAGGGTGTTTGGCTAAGTTTATAAGCTATTCAAACTGGCTTATAAGCACTTTTTGACTTATCTACGCATTTGGTAAACACACAAAGTACTTATAAGCCAAGTGTTTATAAGCTAAAATCAACCATAAGTCATAAGTTGGTCACCCCCAACTTATGACGTTTCAGCTTATAAGCACTTTTAGTTTGACCAACACTTTTACTAATTTAACCTTAACAATATTTTCTAATTCACAAAATACTTTTTCCAAAATAAATTTCTTGACTTTCCGTTCATTCCATATTTCTTGTTAATTATTTTCTTTAATTTTTAAATTTCTAATCGTTTGAAAAAAATTCAAGGGTATTTTAGACATTTTAACAAAAGAATAGCTTATCAACACATTTTATCAAAAACATCAACGGCTTCTTATCAGTTTCAACACTTCTATCGAAACACGTAAATGCATATTCAAAAATTCAGTTTCAACACTTAAAAAAAACTTTTCAACATTTCAAACTTATCAGCTATTTACAATCAGCTAATCCAAACAGACTCTAAATCACCTAACTCGTTTATATTTACTTATGTTACATTAGTTTTTGGCTCTCATTTCGTCAGAAGAATATATTTTTTGGCTCTACCCGAGATTGGGAATAATTTAGTTGAATTTTTGGGCCTCAATTATTTAGTTCGTTGAGATATTTCCCATACTATTTACACGACATAGAGAAGACTATTTGTTAATTATATAACAATTTTTCGAAGATTTTTGGTTGGTTGGATATAATTCCTCCCCCTAATTAAAAGTTTTGGATTCGAAATATTAAATTTTATAAAAGCACAAACTAAAGAACCAAGTAAAAAACACCATTTATTTGATCAAAAAATTGCACAAAATGTCCCCCAACATACTGTCTTAGCGAAATGGCCCTGTTTTTTTTGGTCTTAGCAAAAAATGCCCCTATTTTTTACTTGATTATCATAGTTCTTTAAGAATTAAAGCTTAAAATTCTTATTTGATGGTGGAAAGTAGAAGGTTAATGATCCATTATTATTAAAATCGTTTGAATATTGATAAATTATGCTTCAATGTTTAGGTCAAATGCCGGATTAGTGATTCATTCTAAAAAGTTCAAAATCCTTGGACCTTAGAAAGTGTTGAAGAAGACAAAGTAAATCTTTTTGATGTGATATTATTTGACTAAATTTGTGATCGTATGATAAGGAAAGAATTAGTGATAAGGAAAGAATTAGAGTTTAATTAGGAATGTGTAATAT
>ML329020.1:0-28822 GCA_005239505.1 Nicotiana paniculata
AGCCCTTAAATCTAAACTTGCAATATTTTGGTCGAAAAGGAACTCTTGATAAGTCAAACAAAGACCTGCTTTGTTCCCTGGTTGTTGACAAAGTATACCTCTGCATCTTGATACATTTAAAACAAGAAATTAAAACATGGGAACTATTTTTTGCCAACAAGTAATTCATGATTGAATTATTATACCAGTTCTTCAAGCACCACCCCAACATTTTATCTTCATACTGTAAAAAAGATAGAATACTTTTTCCAGGGGAGCTGTTCATTTCCATTTGACCAAGCGAAACATCTCCAAAGGAAAAAAGAACTAAATGCATCTAAGAAATGCCATATGGCCATATAGAATCAGATTACACCAGTGTTGCCAAAATTCCCTACATCTGAGATTCCATACTTTTCTACAAGGTAAGAAAAGGGATGACAATCACAAAATAATTAAAAACAGTACGCTGATTGTTAAACAGTAAATCATTAAATTGGCAAACAAAAAATACGTTCTTTTTAATTCATCAAATTCCAGTTAAATTAGCTACAGTTGAACTCCCTACTTAACATAACAAGTAGCATCCAAGAAACAATTACCTAACCTAGTAAAACCCAATTTCAGATTCAAAGTAAAACCCAAAAATCAATATTTTTACCTAACCCAAAACATAACCACAGTAGAGCAGCAAAAATACAGCGTGAGGTTCAAAAGTAAGCTCGAATCTTAGCCAAAAAGAAAGAAAAGAGAGAAATAAAGAGTTATCTGATGTCAGTAATCTTCAAAATTAAGTGAAATTGTGGAAATGAAGAGTATACCAGGGATGGCGAGAGAGATTGTCGCAACTCGCAAGAAAAGAGAAAGCTTGGTCCTGTGATGCCGCTTGAGCTTGTCACTCGTCAGTCAGAGACAGCGATTGTGATTGATATTTGAGAGATCGGAGATGAGATTTGAGAGGGGAGATACGGTTATTAGGTCTTTAGACTTAAGTTTTATCTTTTTTTATTTTTAAAAAGAAAAATTCTAACCGCCACCCGCCCCGCCTGAAATTTCTATTTTTAAAAAAAAGAATTTAAACTCGTTTCGCTTTCGCTTTCGCCTTGCACCCGCAAACTCCCTAACCTGCACTGTCCTGCACATTTTTATTTATTTTGAAAATGGTAATGATAATTATATTTGATTTTATGATTTTAAAAATATATTATTTATATTTATAGTAGTTGTTAGGTAATAAATGCTAAGTGTGAGCTAAGAAAATAAAGTAAGAGTAAAGGAAAATAGTGATATACAAACCAAATCGTTGCAAAACAGGGTCTTTAGTTGGCCGAAGCAGGGCTTCAAGGTCGAACTATAATGTCTAACAGAGGACGGTCAATGGAGGAATAACAATATGGAGGGTCTCGAGGATAACCCTTTATGATCAATAATGAGCAATGGATGAAGAACAATTAATGAACACGATAAATGAAAAGCAATAAATCCGTAGAATAAATGTTGAGTATGTTAAGAAGGCAGAGAATGTTTTTGTTGTATTCAGTATTCATGTGTCCCGAAAAATTACAAGGGTTCCTTTTATATAGGAGGGGGAATCTCAGCATAGTACATGCATAATTATTACAAAGAAATACTGCTGGTACAACTGTATAATCGTCTGGTACGGACTTGTACTATTTTGTAGGCGTTGTCAGCTTTAACCACGTGCTCTTGGGAGCTTCCCGTCTTTCCATGACGGTCTTCGATCTTTATTCTGTCTTGAGGCATATCGATCCCTCGATATACTTCCTCGGAGAATGCACCTCGGGGTTGATCTTCGGATTCTGCTCCGATGTAATCGTGACCGGGCTCGGAATACCGTAGAAGACTCAAAATCAATCATCCCTTATTTTGACCGTATAAAATTTTCAAACCCGCACTCGCACCGTACCATTGTCATACCTACTCGTCGTGGAGTTAAGCAGTATACTATAGCAAGCAGCGACTGTTTTGATTTTTGAGAGAAGTCTTAGCGTTAAACAATGGAAAGAAACCTAGCCTAACTCCAAAGAGCATCTGAAGTCGTGACTTTGGTCAGGTTGCACTTGGGTAGTTGGGTTGGGCTTACTTACTTTGGGGTTGGATTAGGGTTGGGAACTTGGGTAGTTGGGTTTACTATATAATTTGGTATTTCGATTAACTGAAATATTGAAAGTTCAATACCAAGAGATGTATTGAAGTACTGTACTTGTAAAAAATTTATATCGTATTAGTACCAAAGAATCGAAGAATCAATATCAAAATACCGAATTAATCCGATATGATCCCATTTTTTTATTGTTCGAATTTTATACCCACCCTTAATTTTTTTTGCTTTGGGTAAAGAACATGAGAAAAGACGAGGTGTTGATTTGGACGGATATTAGCCGGAAGAGAGAGGGGATATAAAAAAAGAAAAATATGAAAGAATAAATCCAAGAGATGAAATTTGCAAAGACAAAGATTTTTAGTAGGTGTTTGGCCATGAGTTTTGGAATTTTTTTTTTCAAATATGTGTTTGTTTATAGAATTAATCTAGTTTTTACGAAATTTTGAAAACCAAATCTTCAAATTCCAAATATAGCTCAAGACCTATTTTTGGGCCAAATCATAACCATTTGAGACTTTTTAGCTGGAAAAAAAAGAATTTTTTAATATATTAAAATTTGCCCCGAATTTCACATCTAAACACATTTTCAATTTCACATCAAAATTTACCCAAAGTAACTTATTAAAATTAATTTGGGAACTTATGTCCAAATTTTTTTTTAAAAAAGGAGCATTTGTAAAGGTGAGGAGAATTGGTGCCTAAATGCAAAAAATATCTTGCAACTCTCTTTTCGGTATTTTTTTCTCTTTGCCCTTTATTTTTGGGGGTTTTAGAAATCTGAACCTATTTTGTTTCTTAGCATTTTTCTTTTCTGAATACAAGCGTTGTACATGTATCTCATTTTAATTAGTACAAACAGTATATATCTCACGTTAATCAGTACAAGTGTTTTAAAAAGTATTTATATTATTAAAACATGTGTGCAATGAATTACACAAAATTTGAAGGAAAAAAAAAAAGCAAGATCGAAATTACTTTCATGAAAGAATATCTTCATATTCTGGTGGCAATCAAAGTTGCCTTGGTGGTGATCAAAGTTGTATGGGGAGAAATAAATATTTCTTTAGTAGATGTTAATTTATTTATACTGTAGTATTGTTTTGGTGATAAAATTTACTGTAACAGGTAATTTTGCAGTTCTTGCATATTCTTTAATTAATTTCATGAGACAATCCATATAAGCAAAAACAAAAATGTAAATGAAAGTATACATATGATATAACAAAACTCTGCCATAAAAGTTATTCAATCCCATTAAGCTGGAACATACACAATTTACCCTACCATATTGGGCGATATAGCTTATACATCATTCAATGTTCTTTTCAAGTTTCAACAAAATTAACAAAAACACATACTAAAATTTTTTTCCCCTCGGCATGTATCACTTGATAGTTAATACCCTACATATGTATGTCCTACTATTAATAAGTCACAGTTTAAGGAGCTTCGGGTCAACATGGTTGTTTGTAGCCTAATGACGAAAAAATCAGCATCTTAATTAAAATGCCAATTATATGTTGATTTTGTAACTTGGGCCCGTAGGGTATTTATGTAACTATGTTAAAGGAAACAACTTTATTGATACCGTTGATTTAAAGCTTCTACCACTTGGCACTAGATGCTTTATGTTGGGTTCATTAAAAATGATGAGTCTACAACAGCTTCTCTTTTGAGTTGATAAAATTTTACGTTAGGAAATTTATGCAATATACAGCCCCTTCATTAAGCTTTTGGGTTTTCGATATATGTGCCTAGCTTTCTAAAATTGAAAGCCTTTCAATTCTATCCCTAGCCTTTTTGAATTTATATTTTCTCCGCTTTAACTTTGATTTAATTTATTTCTTAGAGAAAATAAGGTGGAGAATTATTTTAAGGTTAATTGAGTTTACTTGGTTTGACTAAATCAATAAAATATTTTAGCATAATTTTTATTCCCTTCAAAAATTTCTTGTGCAAAATGGAGAATAACACTAAGTGCCCGTTTGGACATAAAATTTGATGGAAGATTTTTCCAAAAAAAATTCACTTTTTTTCGAAATCAGTGTTTGTTCATAAACTTTTCAATTTTCATTTGAAGATGCATTTGAAAATTTTTGAAAATTTAAAAAAATGCAAAAAATTGTCTTTCAAAATTTTCCCTCAATCACTCACAATACAACCCAAACTGAAATTTATGTCCAAACACAACTCTAGATTTCAAATACCATTTTCATGGAAAAAAAATTCACTATTTTTTCGAATTTTACAATTCTTATGTCCAAACGCCTACTAAGAGTTTATTTTCTTTTGCTATTAGAATTGATCCAATTTGAAAATCTACATAAATTATTTGGTACTTTAGAATGTCATAAGAAATTTCAATATACAACACAAAAAGAAGGAAAGAACTTTACAAATATTTCAGGAATAGTTTAGATTGTATGGCCAATAATAGGTAGCTCACCTTATGCTTATGTGATGTATTTCTCATATTTTAAGTATGTTAGTGGAGTGTTTTTTCTTACAAATCATGAATTAATAAAATCACTTCTTGAAGAGCAGGCTGTAAAATGACGAACAAAATAATACATCATCGCTTATGAATGGTTGTTGAGACTTGAGAAGATTAAGTTGAAATAGATCAAATAATGAACTACTATTTTTCTTTCTTTCATGGAGTATCAAGTATTTTTGGAAATATGAAGAAATGCCATGTGTATTATATTTGATTATGGAAAATGGCAACATTCAACACAACTCCCTAGATTGATCCACCAGACTCTCAATCAATGAACATCGATGAACCAACCAATAACCAAAAATCAAAATTATCCTTCGTTCACTCTACTCCAAAACACTAACACCCCCATACCTACCATTATTGATTCCCAAAACTACATGGACCTATCAGCAGAAACCTCTACAAATACACTACCAACTGGAATCCCGCTAAATTCAGAAGACAAAACAAGACTATATCAGCCTTGGCAGTTTTCTATTATCATCAAAGTCTTTGGCTGGAAAATTGGACACCTTACTCTGAAGCAAAAACTACAGCAACTATGGAAACCTTCGGAGCCACTGAGCCTTATTGACCTTGGTAACAAATTCTTCCTCATCAAATACACGAAAGAAAAGAACATGGCTAAAGCATTACAGGAAGGCCCATGGTTGTGCTAGGATACTTTCTCTCTATTAGACGATGGGAACCAAAATTCCTAGCGTCAAACTCTAAGCTTACTTACACAACTATCTGGTCTCGACTGCCGGAATTTCTCACTGAATTCTATGATGCCCAAATACTAAATAAAGTAGGCAATATGCTGGGCAAATAACTCAAAATTGACACATGCACCCCTGCTACTATAAGAGGCAGATTCACAAGACTGTGTATAGAAGTGCCCCTAGAACAACCACTCAAATCCCATATCTTCATAGGACACCATCGATAACAAATACTATATGAAGGATTAAATACGCTATGCATAAATTGCGGGAGACTAGGTCATGTCAAACCCAATTGCCCAACCTTAACCAATTCATCAATACCATCTACAATGACCCAAAGCAGCAACAACGTCAACAAATACTTCCCATGACCAGGATACAGAATAGAAAACAATCACATTCCCAAAAAAAGGGACAACCTCCAAAGCGCGAATGAATGAAGTTACAAGCAAGGCCACAGAAAGTTCCTCGCCATTCTTAAGCTCCCAACAAAATAAGGTAAGTAGCGACCCAGGTATGTTCACTAACCACTCTAATAATCAGACTAAAATTAGCTCTCATAAATCAACTCAACTTCTTAATAACGATACTATTGGTCTTACTAATAGTTTTAACCATTTAATTAACTCCAACACCCATAAGGACACCATACCACAACCCCACATAGAATAAAATAGTTCGAGCCCAATAAAGAATGTAGTGTCCCAATTACAACTACTCCATACCCACTGCGGGTCAACCCGCCAGCCCAACTCCATCTCTGATAATAGTAACCGACTTACCCCCCATTCACCTAATGATTATAGAATAAACAGTAACTCAAATGACACCCATCCTCAAAATCCCACTGCCACGTTGCCTTCGCCTCCCCCCTCACCTAATGAAAACACAGAACACAACATCACACCAAAAACCATTACAAGCCCAACCCACACTCAACTACAACATCACGATGAACCTTCTATACAATTCAAAAACATACCTCGCTCCCATCACGTCAACCTCTCAGCCATGCAAACCCCCCTTCACTCAAGCCCATGTGAGCAACCCACTAACAAAATCAACAAAGATCACAAGTCATCAGAACCGCCTCTCACGACCAATAACCCTATTAGCACAAATACTCCTCAATCATTACAAACTAATACTCTCAAACAATCATCAAGAACTCCCACCCAGTTATCACTATTATATAGCCATGCAACCTCGTTCTTTCCCTACACACCCACTAAGAACCCAGCACAATTGACATACCAGCCCCGCCACATATATTTTCTTCAACCGAAGAACATGAATCAAAACAACTCCAACACCCCAATATTCCCAGTGATCTACACTGCCCAGACTCCATCCCTATTCCAACCCCCTCAGTCGTGGTTGGAGATGGGACTCCAAAACTATGCACTGACATTCTCAATGGTTATCAACAACCAAGAGATAATAGTCAGAATCCAAAACACCCAAGACCTAGCACAGATCATAACAGAGGGAATGAACATTGCAATGACCTTCCACGACCTCTACAACTGGACGACCATGCCCATGCAAGCAATAGATTCATACTGGAACCCCTTTCTTCAATACCAACAACACTTCAATCCATACCCGGACCTCCCATTCTATCCCACACTCCAATCCCAGACTCCATGGCTCCATGAATAAATCCACATTCCAAACTCACTTCCTTTATCCCCAATGAGTCCACCGGTCCCCTACACCCCCACATCATCAATGAGTACCCAACCACCCTCTCTAGAAGAACAAGAAGCAGTCAACCCACAAGAGCTAGCCATGATCCTAGAAGAAATGAGGGAGACACGCCCAGAGACCGTAGGGATCGGGGCATGCCATATCTCCGTCCTCAAGGAACAATACGCAAAAAAAATCATTCTCAATTGCCCACCAGAAGTGACCAAGTTCTTGATCAAACTGAGGTCGCTTATGAACCCAGAAGCGGGCAAATTTGCAGTAGTGATAACCCCAACACTGAGGGGGACAACACCACCAATGACCCAACAAAACTCAACTCAGGAGGAGCAACCACTGCCCCTACTGCCTTACCCATAGCATACTAGATCAATGAACTTTATAATATGGAACTGTAGAGGGGATCAGTCTCCAAACTTTCGCATAAACTTTCGTTCCTTACTAAATTATTACCAAACTCCTCTAGTAGTACTGCTTGAAACGCATGTCCAAGACCACCAAGGCATTAGGGATGACTTCTCTTTCACTCACCTTTCTCAAGTCTCTGCTGATGGCTGTGTAGGAGGAATAATAGTCTTATGGAATGATCAAATAGTCCAAGTCTCTTAAATAAGGGTCACAAATGAAGAAGTCCATTGCATGGTCCAGGTATGTCAAAAAACCCTCCTTTTTTATTCTCAGCAATATATGCATGCAACTCATATGAGTCTCATCAAGTTCTATGGCAAAACCTTAAACATGTACCAGACTCTTATAATGGCCCCTGGCTCGTGGGGGGAGACTTTAATCAAATTTTATTCTCAAATGAAAAATTCGGTGGCTGCTCTATTAATAATTCAAGGGCAGATAAAATGTTGGATTGCCTAAACTACTGTCAACTTCTAGACCTAGGGTTTTCGGGAAGCAAATATACATGGACTAATAAAAGAAAACTAGATTCCTTAATTTTAGAACGACTAGACAGAATAGTAGCTAACTCGGCCTGGTTAAACAATTACCCTGAAACCCATGTACATCACCTTCCTAGAATACATTCGGATCACTGCCCTTTATTACTAACACTAGACAAACATCTCCATAAAAAAAGAAATTTATTTCAATTCAAAACTATGTGGCTCTCACACCCCGAATTCCCTCACTTAGTGAATCAAATATGGTCCCCTAACCCTGCAATATTGAAGGAATCTCATATTTTACTTCCTTGGTAAAACATTGGAACACAAATTCATTTGGTAACATTTTCAAACAAAAAAACAAGTTAATATCCATACTAACAGGACTTCAAAATCCCCCCAGTACCCTACTAGCTCCTTCCTACAATCCCTTGAGCAAGACTTAATTGGCCAATATAATCATTTGTTAACCTTTGAGGAAGAGTTTTGGAAATTAAAATCACAGATTAACTGGCTTAATGACGGAGATGCAAACACTAGATTTTTTCATCTATCCACACTAAAACGTAGACGTAGTAATCCTATAATCGCTTTAAAAAATCCCTTGGTGAATGGATCACGGACATAGAATCAGTCCAAAAAATTGCTACATAATTCTTTCAAGAGCTATACACCACATCACATGTCTCTTCCCCAAGACACTACCCAAAACACTCCTACAATATACTGACACAAGAAGACAATGGCCTCTTATCCAAACCTCTTACTGATCTAGAAATTCAACAAGCAGTACTATCTTTCCAACCACGCAAATCAATGAGGCCTGATGGCCTCCACCCCCTATTTTTTCAAAATTCTGACCTCAATTACAATCTTCGTTAAAAACCTTTTGCAAACAAGTCTTCACCCAGTGTTATATTCCGGAGGAAATTAACACTACTTATGTCTGACTAATTCCAAAAGTCAAAAGCCCTTCATCAATGAACCAATTCAGACCTATTAGCTTATGCAACACCTTATATAAAATTACCTCAAAGATAATTGTTAACCGTATCAAGCCGCTCCTCCAAAAAATTATAAGCCCCGTACAATCTGCCTTCCAACCTAATAGACAGGCGACTGACAATGCTATAATTGTACAAGAATTAATAAATCACTTCCAATATTCTAAGTCTAATTGCCCTAAAATGCTTATTAAAATAGACCTGGAAAAGGCATTCGATAGAATGGAATGGAGCTTTATCAAAACTTCCTTAACACTCTTTAATTTTCCCCCACCGATAATTTCACTAATAATTTCTTGTGTATCCACCACTTATACCTCTATATTATTTAACGGTACACCAACGGAGTACTTCACACCCACTCGAGGACTCAAACAAGGTGACCCCCTCTCCCCCCTATTTATTCATCCTATGCATGGAAGTCTTGTCAAGACAAATCCATCAAGCCGTGGACTATACCATTTGGAAGCCAATCTCCATCTATTTGCCGACGATATTATATTAGCCTCCAAAATCAGTACAAATAATTGTCATCAAATCATAGACATTCTTAATCAATTCTCTGAAAAATCCGGCCAAAATCTTAACTTGGCCAAATCAAAAATCTTTTTTTCCAAATACACCCCCCCCCCCCCCCCCCCCCACGACATATCTTTCATACTATCATGTTTTAACATGCAGGAAAGTAGATCATTCGGTAAATACCTAGGCTTCCCCATATTCACCTCTAGACCAACAAAAGTGACTATCAATTCATCCTTGACAATTTTAAAAATCGATTAGCAGGTTGGAAAATGAAGCACCTCACAATGACAGGACGTACTACCCTTATTAAATCAACTCTTAATACGCTACCAAACCACATCATGCAAATCACAACACTTCCTTAATACATCATTAAAAGAATGGAGACCTACCAAAAAAAATATGGGGAACCACAGAGCAAAAATGGAAAATCGATCTTGTAGCATGGGAAACAGTAACGACTCATAGGGACAATGGGGGGGTTGGGAATCCAAAATTTACAACAAAAAACTTGACTGTTTTAGCAAGCATTGCATGGAGAATGTTCCAAAATCCCTCTGCTAATTGGGCCTCACTACTGATCTCCAAATACGTCAAGCCTAATAGGACCAATAAATCAAGTATTAAGTCTAGAATCTGGAACCATATTTTAAAAGGATGGGATGTATGTCAACAAGGAATACAATGGCAAGTTACTCGGGGTACTCATGTCAAATTTTGGACAGATAGTTGGGTAGCCCCAAACACTACAATTCGTAGCCTTATATCCAGTCCATTAACACAATCTTAACATAATTTAACAGTAGGTTCAGCCTTACAAATGAATCAAGACTTAAATACTCTTCTAACTTTCCACCTACCTCCGAAATTAACTCTTCTAATTAATAAAACATACATTTCTCACTATGATACCAACCCTGACCACATAAAATGGGGTTAACTACAACGAGTCAATTTACAGTCAAATCCTGCTACACAGCTTTAACAAAATCACCTCTATCTCTAAACCATTATGGTTGGATTTGGAAATTAAGAATCACTCCAAAAATTAAAAAATTTATTTGGCTAGCCTGTCACAATAGACTCCACACCAAGGTATATCTTCACAAACTAGGCATTACCCAAACAAATCAATGCCCCCATTGCCCTAGTGAAATAGAAACCATTGACCACATTCTTTTACACTGTAACCACACCACTCACCTATGGGGAAACCTAAACCTATCCCATCTCATAAAAAAAAATTACGCAATCTACCCCTAATAAGTTGTGGCTTAATCAACTAATATTCATGCAGGACACTACACATGTCCATAATATACCACTAAACCATATAATCCCTTTTGGATTATGGCACTTGTGGAAGATATGCAATACAAACCACTTTGAACATGTGTTAACCCTCCCTTCACACAAAGTTGTCATACAACTAGCATAGGAACACTACTATTTGACTCATAATCAAACCCTACCCGAACAAAAGATCCCCATGTATGTAAAATGGGAACCTCCTACTCAAGGTGTAGTCTCTTTAAACACGGACGGTGCCTATAAATCAAACAATTCCCAGGCAGGCTATGGAGGCATATTTAGAAACCAACATGGAGATTGGCTCATGGGATACACAGGAAACTACCATGCTAATAATGTCATAGACGTTGAACTAATGGCTCTACTACAAGGTTTACAACTAGCCATACACCACCAGCTCACCCCGCTAGATATTCAACTTGATGCCAAACAGTAGTTACCATGCTCCAAAATAATACAATACAAGACTCATCCTTGCTAAATGATTGCAGGTACGAGGTACCTGATCCACCAGCTGCGTGATACCAAGTTACGCCACATATACAGGGAGCAAAACACAGTTGCGGATAGCGTGGCACTTTTTGGAAAAGAACTACCGGGAACTAATATCACATTTTTGGCAGATCCTCCCCTCCCCCCCCCCCCCCCCCNAGGCAGACCACGACTAAGGAAGAAAAGCAAGCTTTGGGGAGGAACTAAGGACCCAACACCACCTTTTTGTGAACAATGGGAATCATCATCCATATCAACCAACTTATGTCACGACTAGCAAGCTACATCATCGGGGATCAACACAGCTGGACAAGATCATACTGCCATAGCTAGTAGCAGTATTTGTAATAGCCGTACCAGCGGATATAAACCTAGTAATAGTATTAGTAGTAGCAATGTTAATAGTAGTATCCCTAAGCCATATGAAGCCACTTCTTCTATCGGCCAACTTTGTAATGATGCCACTTCAAGGCACCTCCCTATATAATTTTGTTATAATATAAATATCCTTCAAAACCAAAAAAAAAAAGATTATGGAATTATTAGTAAACCTTCTCTTAATTAGAGTATTATTTTCAATTTACATCTTATTTGATGTTTCAAAAATTCGCTTCTTTGACAAGTTATGATTGTGTATATTTTTCTCTAATGCATGATATTTTTATACAGTTATTGTTCGGGAGCACCCATAGCTTTGACTGTAGTGAGAAGCCCTTGTGGAAAAAAATAATTAATGCATTATAAAAATATTATTATTTCTACGGAAGGACCAAAAAATATTTTTATTAGTGTACTTATAAATTCAGGTATCACCTTACATTTAAATGTAAGTTGTGGTTGTTACTATTGTGTTGTTGAAATTAGTGGTTTCAAAATATATAATTTACTATTTTTTGTATATATATTAGAAATGGGAAACTTAATATGAAATTGGTAAGAAGAATCACATAATCTGAACTGTGAAAATATTTTTGTTCTATAAATTTAAAATCTCAATTTTCCATCTTAAATAACTTGATTTAACAAGAATTCCATAATGTGGAGTGCAATTGAAATTCTTGGTTATCTAATTTTTTTTTTATTCCTCGGCAAATACGTAGAATTGATAAACAAAAGAGAATCTAAAAAATTACTAAAATGAAGTGCGCCCAAATTAAATTAAATTTCATATGCACTCAATATGATCATGTTAAAATGGAGGTAGTATTCACTATTATTTGGGATTACTCAAAAGGGCGATACTAATTGAGATAATTAATAAGGAAGAACATGTAATTGAAGTTGTTTATATGTCACGAAAACCACATACTCCTCCGAAAATCCCATTTAATGTTTGGTTGTTTTCATATATTATGGAATTCATCTTTTAGCATTAATTAATAATATGACCATATTAATTTTAATTTATTCATTCAAAATATAATAAATACTCTTAGACTTTTTACTCCAAAGCCAATAATGGAAAAAAGAAATTAATCCCTTTTTGATATCTAAAAATTCAAATATTGTGGACCGCAAAAAAATAAATCAATAATCAATTAAAGTAAACAGGAAGAAGTATTAATTAGTGTCCCAAACTTTACATTTTCACATAACAATGTAAATTTTTTTAACAAAGCTAACTTTTGGGGGATTTGCATCTATACCCGCTTTTTTGATCACGTTTTAACTTATACGCACTTTGCAAAAAAAATTCCAAGCGTACTCACTTTTCGCGTAAACTTCCGGCATACGGCCTGAAGTAGCAAAGGCAATCACGCAAACTTTAGCATTCTAGTAGACGACTGAACTTAAACATTCTACTAGCTGCAGTTTTGTTCTCTATTTGTTGAACTTCAGCATGTTTTAGCTGTAGTTTTGTCGTAAAGCTTTTTCAAAAACTTCAACAGAATATACTGAAGTTATTTAGTTCATTTGTAAAAACTTCATTAGTATTGTCATAAAGTTTTTTCAAAAAATTTCAGCAGAAGTTATTTAGTTCATGTGTAAAACTTCAGTACTAAATAAACTGAAGTTTTGTCCTGAATTCATTAATTTTGTCATAAAGCTTCTTAAAAAAACTTCAACAGAAGATGTTGAAGTTATTTAGTTCATTTGTAAAAACTTCAACAATAAATAAGTTGAAGTTTTATTGTCAAGTGTCATATTAATCCAAACTCCTTAAACATATGATTAAACACTGAAATTTCGACAAGAAATACTGGCGCTAGTTCGAGAGGATAATCTTCCTATGAGAATGTCAAAGATCTCTTCTACTACATGTTCAACACAAAATCATCAAAGAAACATGCTTTTTTAAATTTGATACTATGGTCAACTTACGTGTTTACAATGGTACTCTGATGATTATGTCAACTGATTTTTTGATCGCTTTTTTTTTCGTCCTAATTTCAGGCTTCCTATTGTTAGTAAGGCTGAAAAAAGGAGGAAGAAAGGAGCGCACAGGTAGCAGAAAAAAGGAGGTGCCTGAAATTGTAAAAATTAGGGTATAGGTTAAATGGGGGCGATCAAATAGGGCGCCCCGTGCAATTTTTCCGCTAACTTTAATTATATAGTTCATGTTTTGGATTGGGCCCGTGCTTACATTATTACAGATGAACATGACGTCGTCTATGAAAACAGTCGGTTGACATTCCAATACAAAGTCATTTAGTGAAAGCATATATAAATTAAGAAGCAAATTATATCAATAGAAAGATTTAAAGAAATAATAATGTATAAGGGTATATAAACATTGTCAAAAAATGGCTATGGGGGTATAAACCAAAAAAAATGGCTAGGTTGGTGCAAACTATTAGTAAAAAAAGGCATCCCTGTGTACTAAACGTCTGCCATGCACAGGGTCCGGGAAAGGGCCGGACCACAAGGATCTATTGCACCGAGAAGGCCCCAGTGCAAACTGTTGTGTTTTCAAAAATTGCCCAAATACATTTTGTTGATGGTAAGCAGTTGAAAACGGTTTAAAAGAAAAGAAAATCTATTTATGAAATGAATACTAAACAAGTCACATTAATGGATACCAAACAAGTCTTTACACCATTTAGTTTCCTGGAGCAAACAAGTCTCACTTTAATTTGTCCGTTAAAAACAAATAAAGAAACTTTAATTTTTTCCTCATTATAAAATCATATTAATGCAGTTCAATGTAGTACCTACTGGAACAATTTTATATACAAAGGATTAGAAATCTATATATTGGTACCGTTCAACAGATATGTACTTGATACAGATGCAGAGATATATCAACCATTCAAGGACCCCTTGCAGAAGCAAACTGCTTCTTGAGGCTGAGGATTTCAAGACCACTTGAAACTAACTGATCTTTCAGCTTTAATGAAGCCTCCTCAAATTTCTTGTTCATTATGTCCATCTCACACAGCGCCTCATTGTACCTCACACGAAATGCATCCAATTTTGATTGTGCCCCTCGAAGTCTCATTCTCAGCTTAGCTTTCTCATTGATATGGTTGACTTCATCCTGTTCAGACATATCAGATGATCACATCCACTCTCTTTTGCAAATAGCAGGACAGTCCAAGGAAAATAAGCTTAAAATAAACCGCCTGACTTGGCTCACTTTGCTCTTAGAAGTTTAACATAAACTGCCTAACTCGGCTCAGATTGCTTTTAGAAGTTAGAAGTTACATGTGCAACTTATCACAACCATGTGCTGAGTTCATAGTTATTCATACCCAAGGATACATCAGTTAATACCACATGCAAACATTTTCAACAGATTGTCTTCATTATGCAGAAATTAAGCAAATGTAAAAGCTACAAAATTATGAGTAGAAAGCAAAAGCTACAAAATTATTTCCTTTCTTTAATCTCAATAATCACATAGAGCAATAGAGTATAATACTAAACCAAGAAAAAAAGAGAAAAGACAAATTATAAAATATAGCCAAAGGGTAACCTGTCATCTGTGCATATCTCATCATAATCAAATATAGCTGCAATTGACCATGTATATGATTACTTACATCATGCATTTTGATCTCCAGAGATGAAAGCTTCTCGTTGAGCTGATCGACTTCATGATCTGAATTTGACAGCTGACAACCAAAATATAGTGTTATCCTCGAGCATAGTAGAGAAAGTGTAAGTAACATAATGAATTGGTAATAGTCTGTCCCAGATAAACAAGAATCACATCTCCTTGTTCTGAAAGAAGATTCGTCAATTAGCATTTCATGGCATTCAAGTGTATACCTGAAAGTCATCTCTCTGAATTGGCACCGTCTCCGCTTCTCTAATACGGGCTAACAGATCTACTCTTTCTTTGCTAAGCATGCTTAACTCCATCTGAAGCCGTTCCACTTCCTTGCGCAGATCCTGATGCTCCAGTGTCAGCATCTGCAGTTGAAAATGTAACATTTCATTAGAAAAAGACCAGGTGTGCAGCATGGCAGTAACATATAATGATGCTGGAAAGTTGGACAACAAAAGGATATCTACTGAATTGTTGTGCTACAGAAAAGGTCCAAAATTCAAATAATATTAAATTAGACTGGAATCAGGAGATAAGTATGTCCTGCAAAGCTGCTGGTGGTGAAGAAACTGACAGCATCACAATGGCATTTAGGATTTTGTAATAAGCTTCATCAATTCATGATTACAGTTTCAGTGGCAACACCCGTTTTAAGTGCCTCCACATTGTAACTGGATAGTTGAGAATCATGATTGAAGTTTCTTTAGGTTCAGATCACATAGTTTAGGATAAACACTCATGGGAACTTACTTTAGTGAGTTCTCATTGGCAAATGTGGAAGTCATTGCCCCTTTTTTTCATTTCAGTGTTTTGTGAGACTAAGGAGTGCACTTGAGATTTTCTTTGTACTTCACTTTTACTTATATATATTTTGGGCTTATTTTATAGGTGATAACAGTAGCATGAAAGTCAACCAAAAGTTAGAACTATGGAGAAGCACTCTATATGGTAAAAGTTTTAGAATAAGTAGAAGAAGATAGACTATATGCAATGCAAGCTTAGCCTCCTTAAGTAGAAGGAAGGTAAGGAGATTGGATGGGATTGTGGTGACTAAATGTAAGACAATTTTGATGACTCAGTTGTCAAGGAGAATAGCATGAAAGGTGAAATATAACACATAGTGGATGGCTAAAACGGAGGAGTATCATGGGAGTGCCGGAAGATACCTAACAAAGTGAAAACGCAAAATTATGTGGAATGATTGTAAAACCAACAATGTTATATGAGAATAATGTTGGGCCTTTAAGACAAAACATATCCACAAAATAAGCGTGTTAAAATCACAAATAGCAAAATGGATGTGCGGTCATACAAGATCGTATCAGATTGGAAATGATCACAGCAGAAAGAGGGTGCTAGTGACACACATGACGAATAAAATGGGAAGTGGCATAAGATGGTTTCATAATGTCCTACACAGATCTCTGAATGCACGGTTGATAAGTGTGGCATTAAGATGAATAAGGATACTAAAACGGGACTAGGCAAGGTAGATCATCAGGATAGTGTTATCAATTTAAGCTTTTGCCTATTCTTATCCTTTTAGTAGAAGATAAGAATATTAGTAGTTTCAAGAGTCTAAAGTCCAAAACTTCCTCTCTATACAGACCAATATTCTGTATGTCTATGTTCTTTCAATCTTTCACCGTGGACCATATAGCCATATCAGGGCTAATTTCCTTTCTTTGACAGTAAGAATCAGGTGCGAAGGAAGAAATTGCATTGCAAGGGAGCCTCATTCCGATTCGTCTTTGTAGGTGAAACCTTTGATAAATTTTCCTCTTACCCTACTTGCTGCCAGGGGAATATTCCTTCTTTCCTTCTAGGGGTTTAGTCTATTTATGTTCATGTGCTTCGTTTTGATGGACTTGCATAATATCAAATAATTAGCTTATTGTTACAAATCTCCCAACCTTTTCTTTTTTTCTCTCTCTCTCTCCCTCGTTCTCTCTTGTATCTCTATTCGTCTCTCATTCTTGTCTTTCTCATTTCTACCCCTTACCTTCCTCCCTTCTGGAGCTACATCAAATTGTACCAAAGCACAAGTTTAGATTCGCTATGTAGTTGCACTCTTTATTACGAATCAGTATTACGCTGGCTACTCATCGCCAAAGAAGTTCGTCCAATCGATTGGTGGTCTCCCAAGTACTTAGATAGAATGATGAACTACCTAACTATATCTGGCTCACTTGTCAGAGTCAACTGTTGAGTTTTCTCCACCGCGAACAGAAATAATTCAATCATGAGGATATCATTATCATTTCATATTATTTATCTTGATCTATTACGTAGAACTAAAATAACAGTAACCGTGTTTTATTTTAGAGATAAGATTTTATCTAATTTTATCTTTTTAGTTAGAGATTAAAATGTAGTAGTTTCAAGAGTTCTAATTCAACCAAAACTTCCTATCTTATAAATAAGATCTTCATGTACTTTCTTTGAAAAACTCAAATAATTTTTTTTTTATGGTTAAATAATATATTATATAAATATTTGCTCTAAGCCAGTGCAACAGGCGTAATTACAGATTGTGCAAATCAGCAATTGCGTCTAAAATATCATCTACATCTGGTGCAAAAGCCAGTTTGCACCAAAAAGCGATCAACAAAATGCAATGAAGCTTAAGGCTTTGTAAATTTCTTCTTTTGCTTTCAAAAATTCTATTGTTTCTTTCAAGTCAGACGGACCACCAGAAACTTGAGGAACAGCGTTCCAGGTCTTTTGAGCTTTCTTGCATAGACCCTCCCTGGTCCAGCACTTCAGCATTTCTGAAATGGAGTTAGGTATGATCCAAGACATACCAAATATTGAAAAGAACATGTTCCATAACTGGTTTGTGACCTTGCAATGCAAAAGAAGATGGGTAACATCTTCAGATTGTTCTTCACATAAAGGACATCTGCTGCACAGCTTGAAACCCCTCTTCTGGAGATTGTATTCCGTGAGGCATGCCTCCTTAGCCACAATCAAAGAGAAGCAAGAAACCTTTAAAGGTGCCATGTTGTACCATATTTTTTTCCAAGGCCCTCAAATAATTTTGTTGCATTGATTTGGCATTAATACCCCCTCCCTAATCTCTCTAATTCTGTCACCCTCTCTTTGTCGCTCTGTAATTTATTCCCTCTATTTTTCTCTCTTTCGTCTTCTCTTCCACCCTATTCTCTTCTCTCTCGATTATTCTCTCCATAGTCACCCCCACCCCAACAACTCCCACCTTCCTTCCTTCTAGTGTTACATCACTACGTAGACCTAAAATCAATAGAGGGAAATTGTCTCACAAGACCTCCAATCTCTCGAAATTAATTCAGACTTAGCTAAAAACATAACAAAATAAAAACAAAGGATCATATTAGGCAATACCAAATAGTTGAGATAAAGGCTTAGATATCGCTACACATACATTATGCCCGACTATTACAACATAACACATGTTCCATTTATCAAAACAGAGTAAACAGATTAATCTGGGTGAATAGCAGGAATAAACTTTTTCCATAAACAACTGCTATAAAATGCTAGAACAACAGAACAGCCAGAAGATTCCTAATTGGCCATGGAAGATGATATGGAAGACCAAAGCACCTGTGAAAGCAGCTTGCTTTTGATGGTTAGCAGTCCGGGATGCCTGTCCAACTCAGCTTAAATTGCAAAGAAGAGGTTTCTCTTAGTGAAGCAGATGCTATGTTTGCAACATTGAGCAGGAAACTGTTGAACATTTATTTCTACACTGCACATTATCAAGACAATGCTGGGAGCTTTTTCTTACTATTATGGGAGTGTCTTTGGTGATTCCAGAGAAAATCAGTCTTGGAAATCTGGCAAGCTCAAAAAGTGAAGAAAAACTTGAAGAAGATATGGAGGAACATTCCCATCTGTGTTTTATGGCTGCATGGCTGGAAAGGAACAAGGCATGCTCTGAAGGGAAGACGTTGTAGATTGCTAGAGTCAAGAACAAATGTATCAAGAATCTATTTGTCTGATGTGCTTGTATACTCAATATAGGATGGATCAGTTTCAGATTTCTTGTATTTTTTTAGGGCGGAACATGTAATATGTTTGGTGGGTGTGTTGGAAATTTGACTTGTACATGTTTTAGTACCACCTTGGTACCAGTTCTAACAAAATCTTGACTTATATTTTAAAAAAAAACATTATGCCCGATTATTTCCGGAAGTCATTCTAGTCTAGTTAAAGACTTGTATGCCAGTGTACGCAAGAAGTGTGAGATAATGAAATCCTTTAACTTTAGAGAACCCTTAATTTAACGTAAAAGACAAACTGTTACTAGTATTCGAATGAAATTGACCCAAAAGAGTGGAATGGATATAGGGATTTGTATAGTCAGCCCAACCATTTGAGATTGAGGCAAAGTTGATTGCGTGATTGTCTTATTCACCACAATATGTCATGAATTACTAATTTATAATACCAGGAATTCACCAAGGTTCAGAAATTAGCAAGCTCGAGGCAAAAATACTGCTCCAGTATAACTTGGCTCCAGCTGTTGTATACCACTATGTATCATTTCTTTATTCATTAATTTCTTGGAGGGGAGTGCTTCTGACAGAGTGGTAAAGCCGATGCTGAAGAACAAAAGCACTTCCTCGCTTTTTAAGTCAAATAAGCAACAAGGCGAACTCATGTACGAGAAGAGTTAGACGGCATAATTATTCAACTAAAGCATATCCAGCTTAGCGAACCCCAGAATACTTTTCTAGGCTGAATTATTATTCTCGAACTCAATGTAAATTTTGAAAGCTTGACACAATACAAACATGTTACTTACCTCTTGAGATCTTTTACATTGTTCCTCAGCAACTCTCAGGCCAAGTCTAAGTTGATCGATCTCTAGTAATTTCTCTTCACTGTAAAACAATGTATGTTTATCATCAGACAGATTGATCTAAAGGTTTAAATGAATACAAAACTCATGGCACCTAGATTACACCCAACTTTATTGATGAGGGTAGTAGCAGCTGTAGAATCAAAGTTTATATTTGATCAACTAGGCACCTCAAGAAAATTTAGGCTATAGATGAACAAACTATTGTAGCATTCAATGAAGTTGGTGAAACCCCGGATAGACCAGGTTCAAATCTCAGCAGAAGCAAAATGTTAGGTGATTTCTTTCCATCAGTGCCGGTGGGAGGAGCAGGTCCACGTAGTGTAGGTGCATACAAGCTTAGCCCGAACACCATTATTATAAAAGTACACTAACACACAAAGAGACACACACCATTGTCCCAATTTACTATTCATTTTTTGTTTATCTGAGTATCAATTTTACTAGAGCTAAATAGGACAAGATTAAACTCATCTTGAAATTAATTTAGATTTCAGAAAGCATAAATGTAGTATATGTTATGATCTTGCATCAAAATACATTTTAAAAAAGAAAAAAGAATACACTTGAAATATTAGTCAATAGTTACTTCACTTGACTATTGAAAACCTTTTGGACAAAGGGAGTAGCAACATACCAGAGTGATAGGGGAGCAAAGGGACAGACAAACCTGAAACTTTTCTCCAACCGCACATTATTTTCTGAGACGACCAATCTCTCCTCAAGGAGCTTGCACTGCATTCTACAACTCTCAAGTTCATTCTTCACCTGTAGTTTAAAGTCAGGATCATAAATCAAGATTTAATAAGTAAATCATACCCAACTGACGTGTACAGAAATGTGCAACATGTTTTGCTAAGTTCATCACCTCAATGGATGTCTTTGATTTCTTTAATTTAGCTATGTGCTTTTCTAAAGCTCTCACAAGATAAGATGTTCAAAGCAAATAGAAAGGATACATTTTAAAATATGGTATTCAGATCTCACAAACAATTCTCTTAATTTTTTTTTTTACGAAAAAAGTTCAAATGTGAACTAGCTTTGATTTAACTATGCTTTAAACTCGGCAATAAAATTTCCAAAAATATCACGGTCTGTTTGAAACAGCCTCTCTACCTTTACAAGGCAGGGGTAAAGTCTGCGTACACACTACCCTCTCTAGACCCCACTTCTGGGATTACACTGGGTTTTTTGTTGTTGTTGTTATCATGTTCTCTCTAGACAGTGTACCAAAGAGAATAGCATGCAAGCACTGAGTCCTTGAAGAGATCCTCAATATCATCAGTAAGAGCCACTGCAGTGTTTCTAGAATATGCTTAAATTGTTCAACTACATCATGTGTAAATCTGAAGGTTACCTCTGTCATTTTCTGTGATAGAGTGGTGATTTCAGCACTATAACATTTTGCTTTTTCATTGATTGCTTCAACTGTAGCTTTCTCCCTTGCAAACCATATGGCCTTTTCCTCCTCCATTGCCAAAAGGGCATCAGTTAGTTGCTGCAAAGGAAAGAAGGCACTCATGAATGACGTAATCGAAACAGTTAAATGGAGCCTCAGAATACATGTTCCCCAAACCAACTTCAATTGGTACCATAGCTAAATCTTCTTTTTCTTCTACCAGAGTGTTGACAGAAGTTTCCAATCTCTGACATCGTGATTCAGATTCTTCCGAACATAATCTCTGCAATGTCATAGAAACAAATAAAATAGAAATAAGTTAATGTTTTATTTTCCCGAAGAAAGAACAGTAGAAACTAAGCTAATAAATCATGCTCAAAAGGCAAATCTGATAGTAAAAAGATATGAAAAAGATGGAATCTCAGAGGAAAAGTTAACAAACATAAACTTACAAGGCATGACACCTCTTCCTTCAGCATATTTAGTTCTGTATTTGACATATTCAACTGATCAGATAAAGCTTGCAACTCACATGCCAAATTTTCTGCTCTAGAAAAGGCTTCTTCTTTCTCCGCATGAGAAATTGTTAATTCCTCTTCCAAAGAAGCAATAGTTGTCTCCATCTCAAATGCCAGCACTTCCAGCTTCCTGTACTCCTCCTTCACAACAGAAAGGGAAAAGTAGCTTAAGACTAAGCAATAAAGACAACTAACTTCTCGAGTAGAATGCAGGCAATCAATAACTGATCTACTTTTCATATCATAAGGATATGAGATACTCCCTCCGTTTCAATTTATGAGAGGCAGTTTGACTCGGCACGAAATTTAAGAAGAAAAAAGACATATGAAACTTGTGGTCTTAAAAGCGTAAGGGGTAAAAGCTTGTGGGGCTATGATATTTGTGTGGCTATAAAAGCTTCTTATAAGGGTAAAATGGAACGTTTAAAGGTAAATTGTTTCCAAATATAGAAATGTGTCATTCCTATTGGAACATACTAAGAAGAAAACTGTCGTATCAATCGAAACGAAGGAAGTACTATTTATCAGATTGATGGAAAGAGTAAATATAATGACAGAGCGTCTTATGGGCATTAAATGCCCAACATGCTGTTTAATACAGGTCAAGGATTCGAGCCGTAGAAGCAGCCACTAATACTTACATTAGGGTAAGTTGCCTACATCATTATTCCTTAGGGTGCGGCTTTTCCCCGGGACTCTGCGTGAAAGTGGGTTGCCTTGTGCACCGAGGTGCCCATGCTGTTTAATATACAGCTAGCAAATAAAGCTCAAAGTGATTACTAAACCTAACTTGGGTGAGAAATATCTCAAGAATGAAACAAACATGCTATGGAATTGATAAATAGACCTTGGGCCTAACTCACTCCCAAAAGCTAGCTTATGAGGTGAGGATTGCCCACGATCATATAAGAAGACCAAGACACAAATCCCACCGATGTGGGACAACTCAACACCCCCCTCACGCCCAGGCCCGTAAACTAGAGCATGGACAACATAAATGGGGGCCCAACATCGGTAATAACAAATGGGATGGGCCTAGCTCTGATACCATGATAAATGGACCTTGGGCTTAACTCAACCCCAAAAGCTGGATTGCCCAAAACCATATAAGAAAACCAAGGACCTCAAATCCCACTGATGTGGGACAACTCAACAGGAATTTTGCTTAATCAGTATATTCTAAGATAAAGAGAAGCAGACTAGACTTCATAATGCATACCAATAAGGTTTTCTTTTCTTTGAGGGCACATAAAATATAGCCTGTTTAAACCAAGTTTAGTAATGCTTAATTTAGTAATAAAGTTTAAAAACTTTGAAATATTAGAGGTTATCCTGAGATTGTCATCATAAGATGATTGGGAGAAGAAACATGGGTAAAGTACTTTCACCATATGATGATCTGATCCTTTAATTTGAAAATGTTATTACATCACATGTAAGTTAGACAACGATGCCTTGAGGGCTGTAAGAGGATTTAGATTGATATTGACAGAACCCAAAAGGCCTAAACATGAAAAAGAAGTGAAAGCACAAATGTCACCCTCCAAGCCCTGGCTTGGACGGCCTTCTGTTAATTTTCAGGCTTGCCCTATTTTACTTGTCAGGTGTTCTTTTCATGGCAGGTGAATATTCTAAAATCAATGGTTTCTTGAACAAAAGTTACAGTAAAAAGACACCAAATTTTGGTCCGCCCTCCTGTTTTGCCAGTATTGAGTTACTGATTTTCCCCCATGGATTAAGGGCTTCAAAAGTTGTATATAAAGGTCTAGGGCCACTCCACCATTGACTTAAGCTTTTGGACTAAATGCACTGACTCTTTCACAAGGTATCAGAATCAACATTGGGTAAGCCTATTCTCACACACACAAAAAATTCATGCGTGAACCACCAGAATTGGATTACGTGTGCGGGAGAGTGTTAAGTTATTAAATGTCCCACATAGGTTGTGTAAGGGCTTCCAAGGATTTTATAAAGGTCTAGGACCACTCTAGTCATTGCCTTAAGTTTTTGCGGTGGTTACTCAGATACCTTCAGCACCATAAAGTTAGGCTCAATCTACATATGTGACACTAATTCCAAAATTGGGCCAACAGACAATGTGGAAAGTGGTTTTTGCTGTTCCAGTATAGATTTAAGGAACATAGGACACTTCTTGAACGTATTTACAGTATAGTTTGTGCACACCATACCTACCTGCACAACATGTTCAACACAAACAGAGGAATTCTGGGCCCTTTTGGAGTCAAACACATTAGAGCTCCTATCAACAACTGAATCACGCCTTCTTCCAATGATCGAGTCTCGTTTATTGATGTCACGCTCAAGAATAGCCCTCTGTCCATTCAAGCGTTTAATTTCCCTCTCAGCACAAGCTCTTTCACCCTAAGAATGTGATACTGTCAGGAAAGGTAGAAATGCCTCAGACGGCACAAGAAAATCAACTTTCAGAACAATTTGAATAAGACCTCAAGTTTTGTCTTCTCTTGGATGGCATTCCTAAGTTTGGATTCTGTGTCTCTCAACTTTGCTTTTGTTTTCTCCAAATCTTTTCTAATGCTTTCCTTCTCTCTGACTAAGGAACTAGAAGATAAGCATGAAAGTTCCTTTTGAAGACTTTGAATTTGAGAAAGGTGTTCAGATTTTTCTGCTTCACATTTTTCAGAGATTTCCTGGAAAAGAACATGATTCTGTCAGCATAAGCGGAGATATAAAAAAGGGAGGGTATAGGAGAAAGTGAAGCAACTTACTGTTAATGCATTTCCAGAATCTTCAATAGCTCTTTTCAGTTCTTCTGTCTGATTATACAGATCCAAAGACTGATTATCCAGTAGAATCTAGATTTTGATTAGCAAGCGTTAAAAGGTACTTTTCAACAGAAACTCAAATAATCGAAATGTGAGATAAACTTGGTAGTCAAAGTTGTAATTACAAAGACAAACAAAAAGGAAATGTAGTCAATTCGCACCTTTTCATCCTCGACTACATTAATCTTTTGCCTCAAGAAAGATTGTAGTTTCTCATGGTTTCTAATCATGGATCTTACTTGGTTGGAACTGTCAAGTGCTGAAGACTTCAAATCCTGAAAGTGGGAAACCAGATCAGGTCATAGAATGCACATAGATAAGAAACTATAATACTAGAATTAATATATAGAATATATAAGAGATAAAACCGCGTGTTGTTTAAGCAATATTGAATACATGCCAGGAATATATGAAAAAAATGACCAAATTTAAAATTTATTATGCAATGAGATACAGTA
Source organism: Nicotiana paniculata (assembly GCA_005239505.1). Classification (NCBI taxonomy): domain Eukaryota; kingdom Viridiplantae; phylum Streptophyta; class Magnoliopsida; order Solanales; family Solanaceae; genus Nicotiana; species Nicotiana paniculata. The sequence goes on from ML329020.1 coordinate 25,263, forward strand.
CTCACAAGAACTAGTTTGGATATGGCAGAGAAAGACAGGACAAGTTCCTCTACCACAGGAATAAGTGAATCAATTAAGGTTCGTGAATTTTCAAATTCTGACATCATATCTTGAACCTCTCTCAGCAGCTCAATTTCAGAGTTCATGTTACCCTCCTGAAAGAAGTGTATCCATTAATGCCCCAGGAGACATATGAAAAATGGTTATATAGCATGCTTAAAGCGGAGCCCTATAGAATGTCAGTCATAATATATCATCAAGCAATATTAGGGTGGAAATGAACTTACGACAAGAAATACTGCAGATTGCATTAAAGCAAGTTGTTCATGAGCCCCTTGTGCCTCAAGTTTTGCACTCAAAAGCTCTTGGTAAAGCTAAAGCATTAAAACAGAAGTCATTGCACTGTACCGCTTAAATGAAATGTATTATGGATATCAAATGTAAATATCAATGTAAAAATGAGATCCTAGCAGTCAAAGAATTGGCCTGAAAACATGCTCATACAGATGCAGAATAACACCAGTTTCCTTGGCTTCTTTGAGTGGCAGGATCATTTGAGTCTGTATCTAATAGAGACGTGCTATACCTACTCAACTCGAAAGCTATTACCATCCTAATGTGTTTTATGAGTCACTTATGCAGTTATGCCTTGTACCAGATGGAATATGATACAAGGAACAGGATATCCCAGACATACTCAACAAGCAAAACAAAAAGGCCAAACACTGACTCCCACTCTGCGATGTGGCACGTGCAGAGGAAACAGATATTATGCATGTGAGGTAAGAAAGAGGGGACCGAGAGACATATTTCTGCCGGAAATGCAAAAGGAAAGAAAAATACTATTTAAAGCTTCATTTAATAAATCAAACAAATAACTATTGAATAGATAAAAATCACCATCAGGATACATCGTTCTAATTTTTTTTAATTTTTTTTTTCATATGTATATGTTAAAAACAGTAGATAGATTGTATTGAAAGCATATTTACAAGAAAGCAAAAATAGAAGACAGTTCAGTAATCCTAGCAGGAGCCTAGAATTTCTATGATTGAGACAGTATCTTCTGTGTAAAACTGTCTACGCCAAAAACAAAAAAGCCTAATACATCTTCTAAGTTTAATCACTACATAGTTTTCGAGAATGCATCTTGGGGCTAAGATTAAGAATGAGATCTTCGACCACCATGGCATATAGCCTAGTGGACCGCTGCACATCTCCTACACCAAAGTAGGCAAAGGCGAAAAGCACAAAAAGTGCCAAAATCTATTGGAGCTTTAAATGCAAAGTACAAATAAAGCGTGGGCTTTAGTGAAGAAAAGCACCATGACGGAACAAAAAATACAAATGTAATGCATGAAAATGAAACTATAAACACAAACAATAATTATTTGGACAAAACAATGGAAAAACTATATTTAAGCTATATATGTATATATGTTGTTGTTCCCTAAAGACAAAACTCATCGATGAAGGTTCGCGCGGCTTATTACCTTGATGCCTACACTAGAGGGCCAATTCAACGAGGCGAACCGTACAACCTTGGCTTCACTGAGCTTCAGGGCTTAAGCGCGCTTTAAGCAAGCCCTTAACGAAGGTGTCCAACATAATAGATGCGCGTTCGAATCTCTCCATCCCCTTCCCCTTCCCTAGTCCCTCTATGTAGTATGTAATAGAAAAAAAATTAAAAGAATGCAAAAATATGACTATGGTGAAAAGGAAGAAATAAGACGTAATGAATCAATAAAACATGAGGATCTTCACATTCGGATTCAGCATCATCATGGTTTGGGCTCTTTATGTGGCCTCTCGTCTTCGTTACAAGTTAGATTTTGAAAGCAATACTTAGTAATGACATGCCAACACAAAATAGAATATCACTAATCAAACAACACTTATTACAGATATATAGAAGACTACCACATGTTCAATATTTCCTTGTGCAATTATCATGCAAGTGGGAGAAAGAGAACTTTGTTAGTATTCTATCAGGAAGAAACAGTTTCTTTGTAACAGTCAAACAGCTGTGACTGTGAGAATACAATGGTTGGGATAGATACAGCCACAACATTTATGCCACTAGTAGAGAAATTCTCAAGTGAACAAGAATATTTCACCACTTTGTCTGCTCTCTCCGTCTCTCAATATAAGGAGATAAATCATCATAATTGCAATTTCTAGTGCATAAAAAGTGAAGTCCTGATTACCTCTTCGTGCTTCTCTCTTGCAGACATGGTTTGCTCTGTTGCTATCTCAACAACAGAGTCCAAATTCTGTTGGCTTGAGGATCTCTCCATCTCTAGCACAGTGATCTGAATAAAAGTTCCGCATTCTGAGAAATACTTAAAAGGAGGAAAAAGGACAGGGTAATCTTATTTATATAGATGACAGGAAGATGAGAAAGAAAGAAAATGAGAGGACACCTTCTCTTGCAGCTGCTTAATCACCAAAATAGCTTCCGACTCTCTCAAAGTTTTGCTTCCATTCAAATGCATCAAAGAACTGTCGTCTTGCTCAGAACCATCGACCAGATGAATGTCGGCCTCAAAAAGCTTCCTTGTTAGATAGTCAATTTTTACCTCACTCGCGGTTTTCTAGCAAAAGCAAAAGATTAAACTAAGAAACCAGGCTACAGAATCAGAAATAAAATATGCAAAGCAAAAGAACTTACATGTGATTCAAATTGTAAAAGCAACTCCTCATACTCCCTCTGAAGTTCCGATAATTCATTGTCTTCCTGCCAGGATTTTAAAAAATAAGATAATCAGCGGTTTAATACTATTTTGAAAGAAAGTTCAAATAGCAGAATGATGTGAGAACCATTGAGGAGCTTTTTTTTCTAGAGGCTCCTTTTCTCCTGCTAGTCACATGCAACAAAGCCCACGGGCCAGGGAGAGTACAGTCTTCCAATTGGTTACTCCTCGAATTGTCTTCTTGCTTGACAGAGTCTCCAATGATTTCAGCATCTAATAGTTCTTCAAAAGGAAGTAGTGGTCCAATGTCACGTTCTATCCTTTTGGCTTCGACTACAGAAGCCTTCTCTGTGACAGCGGAGTTCAACTGAAGCAGCAGAGAATAAAACATTTAATTTCTGTGTGCATAGGTAAAGCCTGCTTCACGAGATCATTGAACTTTGATAAACTCAATGAACACTGAAACTAATAACAATGAGAAGAAAAACCTCAACATCAATTATATAAGAAATAAGCATCTGATTATTTTCTTTTCTTTTTTTGGGTGGAGATGGAGGGATGATGTGTTATGGTCACGCAGAATGGATCTTGTCACAGGGCGATTCACTGGAAAGTCTGTGTTGAGCAGATCCTTTCCCTTGTTTCTATTCCGTGAGCGACCTATTTTGATAACAATAAATAAGCTCGTTAAAGGGAGCCTATAACTTAGGACTCGTTAGAGAGAGAGTCCCAGATCTCTTGTTTTTAATATAATAATTCTTGTCTGCCCTTTTTCATTCCTTCTGTCTCTTTAAATAGAGAGTTTTATTACAAAGCTATTAAGCATAACTAGGAGTCTACGGATATAAGAAATCTACTAAATTAAGA